>LZPO01046196.1:0-14955 GCA_001675575.1 Neotoma lepida
CATTAAGGTATACAGTGCTTTCATGTTTCCTAATTCAAAAGTTAGCTAAAGAGTTATTGTCCTGGGGAAAGACACTATGCTTGCTTTGTGTTAAAAGAGAGCATACCACCACAACTTGCCCTGACTCTCAGAGCAGTTGAAGGCTTTCTGAAGAGAATGTTCTTGCTTCTTCAGATGAAGAGATTCCCTGGGAGGAGCAGTCATGAAGCAACTTCAGTCTGTGGGAAAAGCATAAGGATGGAGTTAAAATTAAACAATACAGTTACTATAACAAATAACCAGTTCATTGAGGTACAGGAGATATGGGATTTGTTTATTTATTTATTTATTTTGGTGGTCTGTGTTTCTCAAATAAGTCATCTGGGCTTCTATCGATTCAAAGAGACTTCTTTAGTTTTGTTCTATATCCAAATTGTTTATAAATTTTCCCAGTGTTCCTTTGGACTACATATTTTCATCAAGTACTAACTTTATCTGATTCAGTATCAGAGGCAGAGAAGACAGAGAGAACTTAGCTGTGGCCAGGCTCAGGTAGGTAAAGGAGCCAGCCACTTGTTGGAGCAGATGGTGACAGTGTTGGTTCAACATCAACACAGGTAAGGACAGCTTTGTCTTGAAGGTGTTTGAGAAATAGCTGTTCAGCTACAGAAAATGCACAGTTGAAGCCTTTGTCCTGTCAAGTATCTACTTACTTCACATTTCTTAAACACAGTAACATCAAAGGTGTATGAACTCTAAGCTATGAGTTAAATACATAATTTTGATACTTTTAAATTATTCTTTCAGGAACCCTCAAAAGGAGTGTATTCATAAAGAATTCTATTTGAATTAGGTACAGGAAAATATTTAAATAGTCCCAATGTGTAATATTGATTAATTTGTTATTAGTGTTCCAAAATAGTGTAACATCTCTTAGCTGCTTTCTTTATTATTATTACTATTATTATTATTTTTTATTATTATTTATTGCTTTTGCTTGTTTCTCTCACAAACTATAACAATATGTGTACCCATCATACACATATACTTCTCATCACAAATGTAATTCTGGGCTTTTATGAGGTCATATACATTTTCAGGTTTAATACTGCAATCGTATCTTTTACCTTGCTTTTTTTTTAATCTTCACTATCATATATCTTTTAGGAACAATTGAGGTTGGAGAAGTAGCTTTCATCGCAATATTTTCTAATAAGATTAAGGTTCAAGATATTAAAAATTATAACCTTTTAAAATTTCTTACTTGATCCCTTTAGTTACTACATTGTTGATGCATCTATAAAAAATTAAATATAGGTCATTTCAGCTAGTGTGGGAAAAGAGAACATGGAACATTTAATTCAAAAGTGAAGCTTTAGATCAAGGTAATAATTATATCTTGGAAATTGTGCCATGTGGCTGGCCACCGAAGAAAACATTGTCACATCAGCCTCCTTAATTATCCTAAAATAGAGTGTCCCTAGTGTCTGTGTTTTAAATGACTGGGTACAGATAGAGGAGCAAATACCAGCTTCTAGTAAGGTTTATGTGTCTCTCTCTATTGTTAACATAGAGCAGAGTAGAAAGCCCATACAGCATGCCAAAACCCCTCTATTCTACAGAACTGACTGTTCTCTTCATCATGAGCCTCAGATCCCACTTGTCCACAATATAGCTTACACATTTGAATAACTGGCTGAGTCATCAGGTTACAGAGACCTCAGAAAGAAATTTCTGTTGTTTATTTAGGAAATTAAAGAGATTTGTAGAAATATGGAAATTACAGCCTGTCATTTGCAGGACCGCCTCTTTGTCTCAGACATACAGAGGAAATATGCAAGTGCTACAAACAACCTAACAGTAAAATGTTTTCAATGCCACAGTTCAGAGAAATAATAAAACACAATTGATGGGCTTAGAGATCATGAAGGAACGATTGTTTGCTTAGGGGTTTCTGTGCTGTAATGTTGTATTACTAGAATAATTTACTTTTATTTCTCGTGCTGACACAGAAGTCTGTACATTGCTGGGATAAAATAATGTTAGACATTTTAAAATATATTTGATGTTTCAAGTACAAGCCAGAGAAGGAAGCTTTTGGTGTTCCTAAACCACTCTGGATATCTTAGATTTCTCTCTATTCAAAGAGCGGACTACAATCATTCAATGCAGTGGGGTAGAAATTGCGTGCTTAAATATTGTTTGGCAATAGCGAGCATACACGCCACACTGAACTACTTCCCAGATATCAGTGGTTGGTTGCACTTTCCTGGCTGATAGAGTCCTACATACACTGCCCCCCAAATCACCCCTGTTTTAATATCCAGCGCCCCACTGAAGAGATCCGGTTGATAGGATTCGAAATCCAAGGCTGTCCCTGTTGGAATTTGTTCAGCTGCAAAAATGAATGTGTAACAGCCACTGGCAACAGGCTTTGCTTACATGGGACATTCTCCCAGCCACTGCTTTAACTCTAGTGACCTTTCCCCCAAACACTTAAGACAGCAAAGAACTTGGCAATGAGGTAGAGAAAAAAATAGCTTTAGAATTTTGCTTGGCAGGACTGTAAGCTACTGAGACCACATGACTTCTGTGGTAAGAGGCTCTCTGTGATCAATGAGGCTGACTCCCTAGTTCCACACAGATACCACTGATAATACACTTGCCATTGGAAATAAGATTCCTGATCGTGATGTATACACCTGCTCAAACATTTTCCCCCTCTGAATTAATAACTTCTTATGTGTTTCATCTCCACAGACACACAATTCACTTCCTCTTTCAGATTCTTCTCTGTCACTGAACACGGGATGAATAGTTTCAGGAAGCACAATGCCTGGCTGCAGAATTCCAAGCTTCCGCATTTTAACCACAGTGAAACATAAGACTTCTCTGAGAATATAGCACATACTTATAAGAATGGGTGCTTTCCTGCTTGCCCTCACTTCAGGAGATGAGAAATAAACAAAGCTTCCCTTTCTGGTGGACTTTGGTTCTTGCTTTGCTTCTGTCCTACCTACCAGAGACAAGGAGGCAAGGTTGTGCTATTTTCTGGAACAAGCAAGGATGTGAGAAACTTGATACAGGAGAAAAACTCTTCTGTCGTTCTGTATCACAGCTCTGGAAAGTTCTATCTTTGCAATGATCCTACAGAAGGTATATAAACATCAGTAAAAATCACTCCATATTCACCCTCTCAAAAATCCAGTAGATGAAAGGGAACACCATGTTCATGGAGTAGATGCTTACTGCTTGTTCCACCCAAGATACACCACAACACTTAAAATACAAACCAACCAACCAACCCAATGGTTATCTGCTTTTGAAAGGGAATCTGTTCCTCATGCTTCACATATTGCAAAATGAGTTTGAGCCATAAGATGAGAACAAGGAGCTCCTTTACAACCTGGAAAGAAAAACGTTTCTTTTCAAAAATTTGTTTTCTAGGTTTGATTTACATATGGTTTATGACTTGTGTGTATGTGTCAGGGGGGTAGTAAGATTTAAAAATCTCTTTTTCTATAATGTGGAAGGGAATATTCACTTGGTTCTCTGGATTTTTGTTTTTTGATTTCTTTGTTTAATTTAGTCTTGTCTCTATGTATGTGTGTTTCTGCCTGCTTGCATGTATGTGTATATGTGTGTGGGCATGAATGTAGAGGCCAGAAGACAAATTCAGACATCAGTCCTTAGGAGCCATCTATTTAGACTTAGTCTTTCATTATCTTGGGGCTTACCAAGTAGAATGAGCTGGCTTGTCATCATGCCACTGGGATCTGTCTGGCTTTGCCTCTCTAGTATTGGCTAGCATATGCATGTGGTCATGTCTGGTTCAATCATATGGGTTCTAGGGACTGAGGTCAGGTCCCCTTGCTTGCAGAGGAGCACTTTAGGAACTGAGCTGTCTTCCCAGATTGACCTCCCCACTTTTTTAATTTGTTCATTTAATTTATCTTCATTTGACTTTCATTTGGAAGAAAATGCTGTACAACCCATTTGTCCAAACACATTTTAGGTACATGCCAATTTAAAAAGTTGGCAGTTGATGATTGTAGGGATACGGAATTAGAGCTGCCCATAAAGTGCTTCCTGGCAAACATGAGGACCAAAGCTTGATCTTCAGACTCTTGGCCTTCACCAGCCAACCAGTCTTACTTGTTTGCCAAGCCCCAGAACCCAATGAGAAAATGTCTCATGCAACAAAGGAACAGCTCCCACCCAGAAGTTGACCTTGTTCTCCACAATGACATGCACCTGCACGCACACAAACATCTACACACAACTGCATGCACATAAATGTACACACCAAAGAAGTTGATACTAACAATTCTTATATTACTGTAGATGAAATAATGGTCTACTGAGACAACATGCAACATCTTGTGAGACATTTTAAAAATCAAAGAGCTTAGTAGTTAATGTCAACTCAGGGTTTCATTCATGTGTGGTGGCTAAAGTTATATAATCAATTAAGTATTTCTGTTTTGAAGGAACATTTGGTTACTGAAAATCTAATTTCCAGAGCATATTAGTTTCTGACATTTCTGATAAAGTACTACATTATTATATCCAGTAGCCATGGTAATCTCACTTACACAGGAAAAAACTGGAATCATCTTGACTCAAAGTAGCAACAAACACTGCTGAACAAAGTGACAGGAATAAAGGTGGCTCAGTATAGTACTCTCATCCTCATTGTTAAGGGCTGTGAAATGTGGGTAATTTGAATCATTTTCCACATGAAAATCTCTATCTTTTTCTAAGGAGCTATTTCACTAGTGTTTAATAAGGGTGAACAGAGCTGAGACGCTGACAGCTTTTAATAATTATATTGATATTTAACATAAGACCTATTATTTTAAAAATGAAAAAAATCAGATGGGTGTCAGCTAAATGCTCTGTCCTAGAGGTGAACTGGACATTAAAGTGATAATGTCTTAATTGGGAAGATCACAGTCCTAAATACAACAGTGACAATTTAAAGAGAGAATAGCATTTCAGGATAACTGCTTCAAATTAACAGCTCAAACTTCCTAGACCTCAATTGCAATCTATCACATTGAAGATAGCTGGTTTACGTTCAGGGATACCTCTTACATTTTCTAGGATTTCTTGGCCTTATTAATTCAAATCTTGCTCTCAATGCATGCATGTAACCAAGATAATTACTAGAAGGCAAGATCAAAGCCAGCATATTATAGTCCTATTCCATTTTCTGCTGATGTGAGTGATCTGCCTCTCCTTTGATGTTGTATGCTTCTACAGCAAAAGTACAGAGGATAAAAATACTACACCGTGTAATCTGGCATTTATCCCATGAGAGCAGAATTCCAAATTGTGACACATGTCAAGAAGTTAAAAAAAATAACTTAAAAGAGACCTATGCTTTAAAAAGTGACATACTGTGCATTTAAACACCATCAAACATCATTTTCCATTACAAATTTAGTCCCTGGTATAAAATTCAAAGAATTTTTGTAACTTTAGTGGAAGAAAATAGTTACCATATTTACAAGCAATTACATGAAACGTGTGCCTGAGCCTTTATCCACTAATGAGAGCTTTTGAGAGGAAGCAGAAGTATGGTGCACTCATGTATATGTGTGTGTGGACAAACACTGGAGGACTCAGAGGTGCTCCTTGTGCACTGAAAGCCAGCTGGTTTCAGTTTCCTGAATTTTCTCTCATCTTAGTTCATGATGTTGGACCACTCTGCTAAGCCTGTGCTTTTTGTTTACTGAAGGAAAAAGACTTCTTGGTCTATAACATCACTTCTAACTTACATATCGGCTCTTATAACACATATATAGCAATATTCCATTGGATGTCTAATGTTACTGTTCTCATTGTACTGCATCTGACTATGTCCTGTGCTGTCCTAGCTTACCTTTTAAAGGAATACTAAATGAGTGTGTTTTCCTACATGTCTGGGTGAGTGCACACACATGTTCATGCAGGTGTGGTTGCTTACATATGAGCTTGGCTACTGCAGACTGCAGTTTTGCTTTTAATGTTACCTTTTCTCATAATTTAAATTGAATTCTTGCCCTCCTGAAGGAAAGTGATATTTTTCTATAATGCCTCAGTTACTCCTTGATTCCAGTTTGGAATTTGAGCCCTCCAAGGTACACAATCAGACCTACATGTTTTGACAGGAAAATGGAACTTTGTGTGGACTTCATGGCTGTCATATTTTAAGCACAATGACAGATATTGAAAAAAGTGGGTTTGATGGAATATGACTTAACCCGCACACTTCACTTCAAACAGAAATCAAAACCAGTTTTTGTTTTCAAAAATAATGTTTTTCCTCTTTCTCATCAACTATATTTTCAAATGCCAGAAATATTATAAGGCATGGTAGTAAACAAGAACTAAATATCTATAATGTATTTATTCATCTATATATCTTCTATAAATTATATATTTCCTATCAATCATTTTTCATCTCTCTACCCTCTATTGATCATCTCTTATATATTTATACTTATGTATCTATTATATATTGGCTATCTATTATCTATCAATTATCATCTATCTATCTATTTATCTATCATCTATGTATCTTTCTGTCATCTACTTTTTATTAAGAAATTTTTATTCATTTTCTGTTATCTATTTTTAAAGTTATTGCTTCCTTCTCACTTCTCCATTGATGAGAATAAGTTCCAATAATAAGATAAAACACATTATAGTGCCTATCATTCAATATAGTGAGGGACTAAACACAGATGTGGAGAGTGATACCCCTGGTGTTCTTTTACATATCTGTATGTTACAGAATTCAGAGGTGTGGAACACCAAGCATAACACATACCATGATGCTGAGTCCTAACAAAGATCAGTCACATAACTATGAAGAATATTTTCAAAAAATTATCCAGAACACATGATTAAATTACTGAGAAATCACATTTTGCCACAAGAAATGTCCTTAGAACCACTTAAATCTATTCAGTCTGTATACCTCTAACTTGAACTGGAGACAGATCAGCAAGTCGTATGGGTGTTTTCTGAAATCTATTTGCTCAACAGTTGTTCCTTTCTGTTTCCCATTACTTAATATTCTTTATATTCCTTACTTGTAATCACTGCTGTTCCATGTGTACCACTATTTACTTAGATCCACTGACTAGGTGTTATGGAGTATATTTGTGAACCCACAAAATTTACATGCTGAAGCTCTCACCCTCACTGGAATGAAACTAAACTGTTGTCTTTAGAGGGAGGGTTAGATTGTGTGGGTAAAACCTTCATGATGAGGTTAGTTGTCCTTGTGAAAAATGGAGACTCAGGGACTCACCCCTCCTCTCTTTTCCATAGCAGAAAGACCATGGCACTACTTGAAATGAAGAAGAGGACTTCTTCACAAACATTGGATCTAATGATATCATGGCTTTGGATTTCTAGTATCGCAAAATACGCACTAGTCTCTTAGTGAGGAGTAGGTTGTCAAAGTCATACAGGCTATGGAAATTCGCTATAGAAATCCAGATGGAACTAAGATGCAGGTTGGCTTCATCAAATTTACATACCATCTCTAAAGCAAAGCTCCCAAATTTCTACCTCCATCCTGAACCCTCCTTCCCACAAACCTAGGTTCTTGATAACACCTGCCTCCTCTGGGTGTTCCTTTAGTCATCTGCATCATTCTGTCTTTCTCAGTCTCTTGAGCCACTACTGTGCTTCAGGCACACTTTTAAAAGCTTCATATGTTTTGACTTACTAAGTCTTATAATGACTCCATCAGGTTGAGTGCATAACAGTTCCAAATTACAGATGACAATGTAAGACAGCCACTTGTTCAGGTTTAAATAGACAGTAATATGTACCTCAGACTTGGGTCTCAAATCGAGCTCTTGATTTCCTGATCTCGTGGTAGCTTCCCATGCCAGACCACTCCACATCCAAACTTCCAGTTTCTTCAAGTCTTTGATCAACTCAACTTCATCACTTTACATACTGTATCAAATCCATCATCAAATAGTGTAGCTGATGGCTAAGCACACCATCTAGACTCCTATAACATCCTCCTAATAGGAACTTTTCATAACTCTTTTGTCCAAAGAGCTTTAACTGCAAATGCTCATTGTGTAGTCTGTTATTCATCAGGTTCAAGGCCTTTGGCTTCTGGTACACCATTAATACTGGACCCTCACCAAAATTCCTCTTGGATATCCTGCTGTTGCCCTGAGTTATGGAAATCCTGACATTGACACAGACCCTGGTTGTGGTGGGGCCACAGACCCAGACATTGCCTCCAGAAGCATGGGCCCAGGAGACACCTTGCCACAGGTGGCAGCCCAGAGCTTGGGCATCCCTGTGCCCTTTGGTGGTGACATAGGCTATGAAAATCAACACAGACTCCAGCTTCAGTAGGACCATGAACATGGACATAGTCCTCAGCAGCAGCCTGGGTCCAGATGTCACCATGGCCTCAGGCAGCAGCATAGCTTCTCAGATCAGCATCATCCCAGTTGCAGAGTAGCCCTCAGACACAAACATGACCCCAGATGCCACACCCCAGGTATCTTCATGACCATTAATGGCAACAGGCACTATGGATATGTACACGGACCCTGGCTGCGGTAGGGCCATGGACCCAGACATGGCCCTTGGTGGCAGCTCAAGATTGAATGTCTCCATGGCCCCTGGTGGCATCTCAGGCCACTCAGATCGGGATGACCTGTGGTGGTATGGCCCTTGGGCACCAATGAGGCTACACGTAGTGGTCCAGACTCTGGGCATTCTCACTGCCTTCAGTGGTAACAGGAACCATGGACATCAACACAGACTGTGGCTGCTCTGTCCTCTACTTAAATATTTCCATTAATGTCTTTTCTTACTTTACATATTAAATCACCAAAAATGCTTAACTCACTTCCATCACTATATGCTCTCATTTTCTTAAACATTCCTAATTTTCTTTATAATATGCTCTATATTATATCATTTTCTAACCCTCTTCAGTACTATACTCAAAGCTCCACAGGAATAGTCTCCTGCTTCTCTCTATTGTATTTTGAATACCTAAATTGTGTTTTATGCTTATAAGTACTCCATAAATATCAGTTAACTAAATTATTTTGAAAATTGACCAAAATCTACTAGTCATTATTTCTATAGAAAAGAATCAAAGATTAGGAAAGTTGTTGAACTTTCACAGTATCCTGCTAATGAGGATGGAAAAAGGAACTAAAATATGGTAAATTCATTAATAAGAAATTAAAATTGTTCCAAAGGGTAATGACTTTAGATACAAAAGTAATTTAATTTAACAACACATTCATGTGAAATGATTGATTTGTACATTTCCAAATGTTCTCAAGTATAATCTTCTATTGTCCCTAAATTTCCACTTTGACACCACTAAGAACATTTTCTTTATGTACATTAAGCTTCATATAAGAATTATAAAATCCTTGGGTTAGCATATTTTCCATGACATGACTATGTAATGTTAATGAAGATCTTGATCTATATTACAGGTTTTATTTTCTTTAGCTTCACAAAGAGCTGTCTGATATAAAATCTGCATTTCTCGGTCTCCCTTATAAGTAGCTGGGGTTATATGACTCTATTGTAAAATGTATAATAGATTTGTATATTTTCATCACATGTCTTGAAGTGGAATCAGTTGTTCCAAATATTAATTATTTTTCCTATAATATTAAATTCATGCTATGACACCGAATAACCAACTTCAAACCCTCTTGAATGTAACTATGGTGTGTCATTTTCAAAGCCAGGATGAAAATATTGTACTTGTGTTATTCTAATCTCTCTTCTTGCCATAAACTGAAATATCATTGTGTTCATTTCTCAGAGCTAGGCAAATATAAGAAATCTGTTTCACATTGGCCACGTATTTGCAGAGAAACTAGCTACCCATCTCAAAGAATACATAGAAAAACAAGAAAGTTATTTGTTCTTTAATTATGCATTCAGATTTATTCTGTGTCAGCAATTGTATCAGGCAGAGTTCTCTAGAGTCACAGAACTTACAGAATGAACCTCTCTTTCTCTCTCTCCCTCCCCCCCCTCTCTCTCTCTCTGTGTGTGTGTGTGTGTGTGTGTGTGTGTGTGTGTGTGTGTGTGTGTGTGGCTGTGGCTGTGGCTGTGGCTGTTGAGTATGGGAATTTATTGGAATGGCTTACAGGCTGCAGTCCAACAATGACTAGCTGTGAATGGAGAGTCCAAGAATCTAGAGTTGCTCAATCCCATGAGGCTGGTTGTCCCAGATGGTCTTCTGTATATGTTGGAATCCTGAAGAAGTGGACTCCAATGCCAGTGAAGGAATGGATGCGCTGACAAGGAGAGGGCAAACAGTTGATGAACAAACACACCTTCTTCCTTCTTCCATTGTTTTTACAGCAGATTGAAGATGTGTCATCCAGCCTCAACTTCTGGATCATTGGCATGTTGTCTTCTTCCCCCAGGGTCCAGATCACAAGTGTCTCTCTATTTCTGGATTATAGTTCATTTCAGTTCTAGTCAAATTGACAACCAAGAATAGCCATCACAGCAACTTAGGTGGTTTTTGTTTGTTTGCTTGTTTTGTTGTTGTTTCTTGGTTTGTTCTTCAGTAGGGAAATTCTCCACATCCTTCAACCTTCCCTCTGGCTAGACTGTAACTTCAGTGTTGGAAGTCAAATGCTATCTCAAACTGTGATTGACTCCCACATATTGATGAGAAGAAACTAAAATTTCTGTTGCTTGTAGAAAAGGTTCTAATATCTAAGTGTATATCTATTTATATCCTCAGACTTACATGAAAATGAAAAATAATGGCTTTAATTTAACCACATTTGAGTTTCTTTCATTTAAGCTGAATCTAATTCTACCTAATAGACCATGATGTATTCTCCAAACGTTAATCATTTGAAACAATTGAAAATCCAGTTGAGGTGTATTTCTGCCTTGGCCAATAGAGTTCTGCTATACATGGGCATCACCTGCACTATGTTGATTATCAAAAGAATGCACTTCTCCAGCCAGTCCTTTCTTGCAAGCTATTACATCTACACAAATGAGCAAACCTTGTTGTAAGTGTTTGATATAAAGCTTTTCATTATCACGTTTTCTTTTACCTTGCTGGATGAGTTGACTAGTTCTCTCCTGTAATATTCTTGGAAGATACATTTGTTTTAATAGGGTAAAGAAGATAAACGATGTAAATGATTTTGACTATTATTTTAAGATAGTCTGATAGAAAATTTTGCATGAAATTCTGTTTTTGTTTCTGGTTCCCAAATTACTGTGACCTCCTACCACATGATTTCTTTCCTTCCTTTATGTAGGATTCTATGATGCTTTTGAACCTTAGGCAATGCCAAGACAAATTTATTTCTTCATACATTTGTAAAACAGCTTTACAGTTCAACCCCTTTCAGAAGAGATTCCTGTCATCATTATGAAGCTGAGCGTAAAAGAAATCACTATTAAATGGTATCCTGATATCTTTCTAGAACAGCCTTTTTCTTATTCTATTTATCTTTAAATTTTGGGTTGTTTCTAAAGCCCTAGGCAATTAATGACTTCTACAATTTGAAAATAGTAGTGATGGGCAAGTTGTGGATGAAGATAATTCAATCCTAATGTGGATGATTGCAACTAATGTTTTGTGGTGCATTGTAGAGTAGATACTGAAGGATTTTAAGAGTAGTGTTTTCATGTTTGTATGAGGTGGGTTGGCTGTGTCATCACACTCACATTGGTTAAGATGTGCTGCTGAATGCTTCTTAATTTAAGCAACTGAGACAGTGACAAGTGGAAAAATAGATGTTCAGATTCCGACATGTGCCATTCTTGCACTAGGCACAGAGCATACTCATTAAAAAAAATTCTCTTGGAAAGATTGTACCAATGTTCAATTTTGCACATACAGAAAATTATAGCAATTTATGTAAGGAAAATGGGATAAATATGAGCCATGATTCATAAGCGTCCTGTGTGCTTCCCTGTAACATTGTCCAGGCATCAGAACATCCTTAAAATGAAGAGATGAAAGGTAGTAAGTGAGGATTAAGGAAATTAGTTTTCTCTGATACTACTACTAATGCAAAAGTTTGTTTTGCTCCCAAGAAGAGAATCAAGGGACAAAAGTCTGTCCTTGGAAAGATAATTTATCATTACTAGCATGGCAGCCAAGATTGTCATTATGAAAAGCATATCATCTATTTTACTTTCAGGAAGAAAGCCAGGATCTTATATATTCTTAAAACTGAAAGAAAAAATCCTAATTGCCTCACAATTGTAAGAAATGGAGAAGCTTGGGTTTTAGTATCAATTAAGAGATGAGTAAGTTATTGTTCTCTGTCTCCAAGCCCCAATCATGCATTTCCTTTTGAAAAGTCTGAGGGAATGACCCTATGAGAGGCAGGCTCCTTGAGCACTTTGCTCAAAGTGCCTGTTCATCATTACACAAAGTATTCATTGCTGTTGTTTAACTAAAATAAATCCCCCTGGGATTGTCCTTTTCTTGGTAATCTTAATACTGTGTGTGAAAAGCCAGTTTTCTTCATAATTCTTCTTAGATGGCAACCAACCCATCTGATGTGATGTTTTGAGTCTGGTCCACTAACCCAGATGTGAACAGAAGGAATGGGAAAAGTCACTGAAGCGTCTCCGAATCCCCTCTGAATATATTTTTAAAATGGTTAATTCTTCTCTTTCATCAGTAAGCTACTCAGAAGCCTAGAGAATTGAAGCAGAAGCCTTCCATAATGAAGCCCTGGCCTACATAAGTAATCATCACTCCTTCATGGCCACACAGTGGCACCACATCGTAGCAAAACAGATACAAAATAATTAGCATGATTTTATTTTTATTTTAGTGACATCTTGAGTAGTTTGACATCTACTGACTTTTAAAAAATGCCTAGAATGCCAATTTTATGCGGGAGAACATAGCAGGCAGTATATGTGTGACTCTTGCGATCATCCACAGCAAAACTTCTCATACAAAAACTTGTGGGTTTATGGTTTCAGTGAGTATTCCACATATAGGCTTCCTTGTTATCAATTAATTCAGCTTACTTCTTCATCAATTTTCTTCCCTTTCAGTCTTGATGGTTTTATGACCTAGACCCTGGCAATACCCTTAGGCAGTGCGTGTGATAATTGACACATTTTCTAACACGGTATAGTGATGCCCAAGTCACTGCTTTCAGGCGGTGACTGGTGCTTATTGGAGTCTGCAGCAGGGGCTCCTTTTATCCTCATGCATCAGAATCCACTGACAGCTCTCCCATACAGGGACTGCACTGAGCTCTCCCCTAGGAAAATATATGCAAACACCTCCAGAACATTGAAATGGTTGCTAGGCATCACGACGGTGACATCTTTATGATAAACACACTATGCAAAGGAAGGTCTAATAAAAGAATAACAAATTATTACATCCAGAGGGCAATTTTACAAGATTAACTGGTGTAATAAATTATTACCAGAGTCAGAATACCACATTACCCTTTAAGGTATTTCACAGTGGAGACAAAATGAACTGGCCTGTAAAAACCCAGAAATGTAGGAGAGAATAACAAACTGCCTCGTCATATTTCTGAAAGATACTTGTCTAATGCTTGTGGAGCTCAGCAAGCCCACTGTAAATAAATGTGTGAATAGTATGATGACTGTGTATAATTATTATATTTTTATTCTTCTGTTGCATACTCAGGAACACTGCAATCTATGTATGGTCACCTTAATAAAATACCTATGATATTTTATTCCTGAAATAATTTCAATACATAAAATGCTATGTAGTACATGTAAGAACTCAAAATTCATATATATAAAGATATATATAGATAGATAGATAGATAGTTAGATACAGATAGATAGATAATCCATATGTGATGTAAGAACTTAAAATTTATATATATATACACAAAGATAGATAAACAAATAGATAGATAGATATTCTATATGTGAATAATATTTATTGTTTGCTTGTATGTTTTGAGACAAGGACTCATTCTGTAACCTAGGTTGGTCTCAAAGTGGTTGCAATCTCCATGGCTCAGATTTCCTATACTCTAATTATGGCATAGTGTATCACACTTGACTTCAAATACATTTTATAATAATAAATGAATGTACTGATAAAATTCAACTCATTGCTTTCTATGATTTTGGTCATGTATTCAAAAATTTGAAACAGTAATATTTAGTCATTTGCATAGTTAATTTACGTTGCTTATTTATTTAAAAATGAAAAAAAATACTTTTTCACTTCTACTTACAGTTAACTACAAACATGAGAAAAATTAATTCTGTGATTTGAACACTAGGAATATGACAATATAATGACAGTTGTTTCTTTATTATGTTTCATTTAGATTTTTAGACTTTTGCTCTTNGTGTGTGTGTGTATGTGTGTGTGTGCTGTGTGTGTGTGAATGTGTGCTGTGTGTGTGTGTGCTCTGCCTTGTGTGTATGCTGTCTGTGTGTGTGTGTGTGTGTGTGCTGTGTGTGTGTAGGGGAGATAGATTGCGTACGTAGGCCATGTATGCATGGAAACCAGAAGAGAACATCAGGTGTGCTATTTTATTACTCTCTGCTTCAAGTCTCCTGAGATAGGATCTCACAACCTGAAGCTCTAGGAGTGAGGTTGTTGACCAGGAAGCCCAAATACCTTCCACTTTCCAAGACCAACCATGCTAACCATGACCAACTTTTTATCTGAGGTGATGGTTTGAATTAGAAATATATGCCCCACCCCACAGTTAGGTGTTTGAAGATTTGATCTCCAGTTCCTGGCACTGTCTCAGGAGGTATCACATCCTTGCTAGAGGAAGTATTTTACCAGGGGTATTCTTTGAGTTTATAACCTCAGCCATTTTCCAGTTACAGTTTCTGCTTGGTGTTTGCAGTTAAAGACGACATCTTTCAGCTTCCTGTTTTGGCCAACTGCTGCCATGCTACCCCCTCTATTACAGACTCTCTCTCTCTCTCTCTCTCTCTCTCTCTCTC
>LZPO01046200.1:4463-14881 GCA_001675575.1 Neotoma lepida
AAAGCAAAGGAAGGAAGATGGGGGCAGCTGAAGGAAGGAAGGAAGGAAGGAAGGAAGGAAGGAAGGAAGGAAGGAAGGAAGGAAGGAAGGAAGGAAGGAAGGAAGGAAGGAAGGAAGCCTTCAGGAGTCCTGCGCGAGAGGTCACCTTTCAGAAAACATGAAGTACAAAGTCACTCAACTCTAANCTTGCTCACAACCTCCTACATGGAAGCTCACACCAAAGGGATTTATTTGGAAGGGTGGCTGAACATGATAAAATGTATGACTAGCTGGAGANTACTAGGTCAGGGGTGGCTAAATAGATGTGGAAATTCTCCTTGAACAGATGGCTGATGAAGTCATCTGACTCCAAAACAATGACCTCAGAGAACAAAACATCCCATGATGGGCAAAGGTACGTATTTGAAGGAGGGTGTGGACAAAGGCCATCCAAACTTGGATTCCAGAGTTTTGAAAATAGGAAGATTTTATTTTGAGAGATGACAAGGGCTATAGGGATAAAAAGGAAATTAAACAGAAAGCAGAAACCATTGCTGTAATGATTAAAAAAAAAAAAGAATGAATCTGGTTTTAAAAACTCCACTTGAATTTGCCCTCACTGGAGCCAGCAAACAGCACAGTTTGCAGGCAGGAANGCCACTGCTGTCCATCAGAGCCTGCAGTGCTCAACATCACACAAGGAAACCTGTACAAGGACTCACAATGCTTTGAACCTCACTATGTTCTTGAGCCTTACAGCTCCAATACTAAATAAAGATGTTTTCAATTCATGTTACATTTTTCTCATTAAACTAACAATTGCAGTCATTCTGCGTCTCCAGCTGCCTTTTATTATAAGATGTACCTCATAATAGCCTAGCTGCTAGGAAAACTGTTCACATTACCACCACAGTCCTGCCTCCCTCCACTTCCTCCAGTTCCATCTCCNTTTTATATTTCACAATCTGCTGTCAATTATTTACAATATAGATGGTATTTAACCCAACATTTTTGTATGTATGTAGTTCCAATACGTTATCCCTTAACTTGTGGCAAATCACATTCATTGATAAAATTAGATACAGTTTTCACCTTTTAAAAATTGTAAATTAAATCACTTAAGGTTTTTATTATGGCAGAAAATTATAAATAAAAATCATATAGAATCTTGTAAAATAAGCGCAATTTTATCTCTGTGTCTCCTTAAGAGTCTCACAATGTTTTTACCTCATTAATTTTCAACCAGAATTTTCAGCTTCTACCATATTCCCTTACACTGATTTTCACAAATTTAATCAAGAAATTCTGGAAATGAAAGGGGGAAAAAAAGATGTGCCATCACAGAGTCAGAGGCGGAGTAAAGTTTTCTTCTTTTAAAGTTTCTCTTTCCTTTAAAAATCTTTCTTCCTCCCACTCCCTCTCTTCTCCTCATTTTTCCCTCTACTCCAAATCCCCTAAGAGCAATCTTCCCAGAGACCTGTTCTTGGCCAACTGTTCAACTCTTAAAGTCTTTGTGCATGATTCAGTGCACCAACAGCTACTTGATGAGTCTTGTTTATCTTCTTCTTTTTAAACATATTTTTCTTTTATTAAAAATAGATTCTTTCACCAGGTGGTGGTGGTACATGTCTTTAATCCTAATACTTGGGAGGCAGAGGCAGGTAGATCTCTGAGTTTGAGGTTAGCCTGGCAGGACAGCCAGGGCTATACAGAGAAACTCTGTCTCAAAAAAAAGAAAGAAAGAAAAGAAAAAGAAAAAGAAAACAAAAAGATTCTTTTTACCTCACCAGGAAATGAATGCCCCCCCCCATAAAGGGCCTTCAGGGAAACCCTCAGGAATCTATAAGGATGACCCCAGCTAAGACTCCCAGCAACAGTGGACACATAGCCTGAACTGGCCTTCTCTTGTGACCAGGCAAGCCTTCAAGTGNAGGGAGTCAGACACCAACCCAGCCACATAACTTTGACCTACAGCCAATTCTGCCTNTGGGATGGTGCCTAGCCCAATTGACATCAGAGAGGCTTCATCCNGCAACTGATGGAAACAGATGCAGAGGTCCACAGGCAAACATTAAGCAGAGCTCTGGGAATCCTGTGAAAGAGGGGGAGGAAGGATTGTAGGAGTCAGAGGGGTCATGGATACCACAAAAACAATATAAAAAAAACCCCAAAGAATCAACTAACCTGGGCTCATAAGGGCTCACAGAGACTGAACTGACAACAGGGGAGCTTNTATGGGACTGACCTAGGCCCTCTACATATATATTACAGTTATGTAGCTTGGTCTTCTTGTGAGACTCCTAACAATGGGAGCAGGGGCTGCCTCTGACTCCTTTGCTGGCTTTTAGGACCCTACTGCTCATACTGGATTGTCTTGTTCAGCCTTAATATGCGGAGAGGTGCTTAGTCTTACTGCAACTTGATATGGCATATTTTGTTGATATCCATGGGAAGCCCACCTTTTTTTGAATAAAAATAGAGGAGAAGTGGATAGGGAGGCAGAGAGGAGGTAGAAGAGAGGGTCAGGGAGGAGAGAAAGGAGGGGAAACTGCAGTTGGGATGGCAAGCAAGCAAGCAAGCAAGCAAGCAAGAGAAGTTTAAACAAAACAAGAAAATTCTTTTCTCACAAAATATACCCTGATTACAATTTCCCCTCCCCCTACTTCTTCCACCTTCCCACCTCCACTCCCATCTGGACTACTCCCTTTTTATCTCTCATTAAAAAAGACATGCTTCAAAGGGATAATAATAAAATAAAACAAAAACTAACACATCAGAACTGAACAAAACCAACCAAAGGAAAAGAGGCCAAGAGAAGGCACAAGAATCAGGAATCTGATAAAAAACAAAAACAACAACAACAAAAACCCCACTAAACTGGTAGCCCTAATATACAAGCAGAGGATCTGGTGCAGATGAATGCAGGCCCTGTGCATGCTGCTTCAAACTCTGTGAGTTCATATGAGCTTTGCTCATGTTGATTTAGAGGATCTTGTTTTCTTGGTGTCCTCCATCTTCTCTGGCTCTTCTACTCTTTTGGCTTCCTCTTCTTCAGAGTTCCCTGAGCCCTGAGGGGAGGAATTTAATGGAGCCATCCCATTTGGAGCTAATTGTTCTGAGGTCTCTTACTCTCTGCATAGTGTCTGGCTGTGCCTTTCTTAACTGTCCTGATGTAGCTCCAGCTGGCCTGAAGACAGCACCCCACAGCCTCATCCNCTCTCTTTCCCATTGGCGTTCTCAATAAATGCTATCACAATTCCACCAGCTACCTAAATCAGAAACTAAAGAATAATCATAAATGACCTGCTTCCTCACCTCCTCACGTTCAGTAGATTCTTTGATTCTGTCTCTTAAATATCTCCCAGATGCAGCTCTTTTGCCAGCTGAAGTGATATTGACTTTTCATTTCCTGCTTCAGTCTCATTAAAAATTCTTCCCAAGAATTTTTGCCAAAGTGACTTCTCTCACATGTAAATCTCTGAGTGCACTTTACTTTCCTGAAACCAGAGCAGTGTCTTTTGCAGTGAAAGCTCCATTGATATGTTTTGGTTGTTCAACTTTTGTTGGTGGAGATTGCTGTGCATGTAAAATTATCAACATGCTTGACACATTCACAAAGGCCAACCACAGGCATCCTTCTCACTCATACTAGAAGGCCTCTAGAGGGTGTGGTTGTACTCTCAACGANAATCAGTATAGAAAACAGTATAGAAAACACAGAGTCACTTTCTGTAGCATTAGATGGCAAATCATTCCAAAGCAAAAGTAACAATATGTGGCAGAAAATACAGATGAAAAACATGTGGTTCCAACTGTTTCTTAGGCTATAATGTGTGTACGTCAGTCTGTCATCATTGCTCAGTGTTTTTGTCATGTGAATTTTAAGTTACACTGTATTTTGTGTATGCATTTACATGCTATTTTTCAAATCATGAATCAAATTACTTGAAATTAAATAAAATCAATATTATCAAAGGTCACCCCAACTTATTATACTCCTTGACCTGACCATAGCTTACTTTGACCATGAATCTTTTCATACTTGTGTGAACTCTCAATAAAATGACTTGAAAAGATAATTTTATACTGTATGCAATCCAATGGACCAAAGAGACGAAAAGTATTTGTGAGAATTTTGCTTCATCTGGTATCAAGTATATTGACACTGCCAGACATAAACTGTGAAAACTGATGGAATTCAGTGTTATTATTCCCATTGTTTTTATTTCCTATGAGGTCCTCTCTATNTCCCACAGGTTCAGNAGCTCAGTAAATCACCTACAAAGTACTTCACACATCTTAAATATCTACTTTGTCTTTTCCAGTTTGAACATACTTTAAGGATATGTACTGTCTCATGATGCACATAAAGATGTCTTATGGAATGTATTTGTTAAGTNTTTATTTGGTATAGATCTTTTTTCATTCCCATGTCAAAAGCATTAAATTACTCAATATGCCAATAAACTTAGAGATTTTAAAAATTGTAATATTCTGTCCATTTTGAAACTGTTTTGTTACAATATTTAAAAAAGAAATGTGCTCTCAAATGATAAATGTCAAATGACAAACTCAAGCTAGTTTTGATAATATTTTGATAAAATTCTAGCCAGCTACATAGATTAATTCTAACTATCTTTTTTCCCATAACCAGTAACTTTTCATTTATTTTTAATATTTGATTACTATGTAGTCCAGGCGAGGTGCAAGGCCTGCTTTCCCAAGTGCCACAGTTGGTGAGGGGCAGGGCCAACTCTATGGAGCTCTATCCTTTGATTTTGGTGGTATCAGGAGCCACGGACCTCACCACAGACTGAGGCTGCAGCAGGGGTAAGGACCCAGACAGCCCCAGGTGACAACATCAAGGCCTCAGATGGCAGCACAGGCCACCTAGATCTGTATGGCCCAGCAGAGGCTCAGCCCTTGGGCACTAAGATGGCCCTAGGTGGCAGCCCAGACCTCTGACATCCAGGTGGCCCTTGGTGACAATACAGACTATGGAAATCCACACAGACCCCAGCTGCAGTTGGACCATGGACCCAGAGATGGTCCTTGGCAGCAGCCCGGGCTGGATATTACCTTGGCCTCTGCTGGCAGCACAGGTCACTCAGACAGGCATGGACCCTGGAACACTCAGCTGACCCAAGGTGATGTTTCAGACTTGGATCATCCACACGGCCTTTAATGGCAACAGGAACCTCGGACATCAACGAAAACCCTGGCTGTGGCAGGGCCATGGACCTCAGACACAGTTTGGGTCTGGAAGACACCATTGCCCCAGGTGGCAGCTTGGGCCTCCCAGGTCTGTATGACCCCAGCAACAGCTGCACACTCCAAGACCAATATAGCTTCAGGTGCTGGCCTAGATTGTGGCCTTTGCAAGGCCCTCAGTGGCAACAGGAGCCACGGATGTCAATTCAGAGCCTGGCCACAGCAGGACCATGGAACCAGACATGGCCCCCAGACATGGACCTGGATGTCACCATGGTCGTGGGTGGCAGCACAGGCCTTTTAGATCACCATGGCCCCATGGTCCCAGGTGACAGTGCAGGCCTCTTAGGTTGGCATGGCTCCTGTGGGGTCACATCCCTCAGACACAAATGGTGGTTCAGACTCTCGGCATCCTTAGGGTCCTCGGTGGTAACAGGAGTCACAGACATCAACATAGTCTCCTACAGCTGCATCAGGACCACAGATAAAGACTTGACCCTTGGCATCAGCCCAGGCCCAGACATTAGCATGGCCCCAGGTGGCAAGCAAACCATCTGCTTCAGCCTGTTTCTCACCAATTCAGATCTGCCTCTCTCCCCCCAGCACATGAATCATTCTGCCCCCCCCTCCCCTTTCTCCACCTTTTACTCACTCTTCATAANGATGCCTGACGGTGCCAGGCAGGCTCATGGTTGAATATGCTCCCCCAAGGCCAAGGAGCCTTGGGGGAGATGTGTCTATCCTCTGAGCACTGCTGACTGCCCCCTCATTGTCCCTTGCCACCCTCTGTCACTCGCGGCAGGCGGGGGAGTTGGCCCACCCCTCACCAGCTGTAGCACAGCAGAGTGTAGTCCCTGCACCTTGCCTGGGGAGCACACTAAAGCTGACACTGTTGGCAGGGTCACAGGTGAGCAAGTCCTGTGGATGTGAGAGGAGGAGAGGGCACCTGCNCCCTCCCTCGTTTGCCATTTGGTGTCATGAGTGAGGGAAATGTGCCCTCCTCCCACCCATTGCCAGCTGAGGCAGGTGGGAGAGCCTGCTTCAGGGACATGGGAATGGAAGAGCTGGCCCTATTCCTCACCAACTGTAGAAATAGGGAGAGAGGGTCCTGTACCTTGCCTGGGCAGAACAGTAGAGATAGTCCTGGGCTACGAGTGTGGGCAAGCTGACCTGAAGGCAGGAGAACTGGCCCTGCTGCTCCTTGCTGCCTGCTGCGTAAGCTAGCAGAGGCAGTGCTAGAGACCTCGCCGTGATGATGATGAGGGAAAGCTGGTAGGCTGACCAACCCAGCTACCTCCCAGGCCCAGAACCAGGGCAGTGAGTTAGCCCATGCCAACATCCATCTCATCTATGAACTGTTGGTGTATGTGAAGGGGCCAGATCTGCAGATCCAAAGCTACAGGATCTCCAGGACACATCCTCCAACAACGGGATATCCAGGAGGAGTCCCAAGTGAGGCCCATGGTTGATAGGGTAGCAGAAGTCAGAAGCCTCAAGGCAGATCAACAATCCAGTGTGATGTATGGACTAAGAGGTATACTATGTGACTCTGTGTCACACTACAGCCTCCAAAGAGAGATTTTTTTTCTTCTTGCTGTTTGTTTGTTTTTGTTTTGTTTTGTTTTTGTGGCTGTACTTTTAAATTTTGTTTTATTTGGGGGGTAGGTCACAAGGACAGAGGGCAGAGGTGAGGGGACAGGAGATGAGGGGGATCGGGATGCATGATGTGAAATCCACAAAGAATCAATAGAATGTTTTTAAAAATTGTAGAGCCAATTTCTCACCTTAATTCATTATTTTCTTTCATATTTTTCACACAAAGAGCTTGAGCCTGACTTTGTCATGTTTCATATTTGAAAAAGTCCATGATGATTGGATTTAGCTATTAACTTAGAAAAAANTTACATTTTTCAAGTGTTAATTTCCCTATGGGAGATTAGGTTGTTACTATTATTAGTTTTATTTCATATAGCTCACTCTAATATTTCTGTTTTGCTCCATTAATTTCTAAAAGTTAATTGTATGACACTATTGCCATGGACAAAAATATTTTCTTCCATTGTGCATTTTGTATGCTAAGACTAATATAAAAAGCAATGATGATATATGCATAAAGTAGTATGTGAATCAAGTATGAATATTCCCTGAGTGTACTTTGCAATTATATAGTATTACATTTTTATCATTCATTCAACAAATATACAGTGATCTGGCAAAAAAANTGCTAAGAAAATTTGTTTCTCTGTAAGTATGTTTCCCTGCTTTTGTAACAAAACTGTAGAAAAAAGTACCAATAACTATACTTACAAAAATGAAGTAAAACATCATAGATTTTTCATAAATGAAAAGTAGAATGTTAAGAAAATTTACAAGATGTAAACCTATATAACCTGGTGTGGTAAGGGGAGAGGAAGCTTGCTAGGAAGAGATAATGAACAGACCTCNGAAACATGAGGGATGTCAACTGGGAGTTTTCAAGCTCCAAAGAGAATGGTTGGGATTACATTTTTAAGCTGTTGACATCCAGATGATAACTAAAGGCATAGGTATGGATAAAAGCAGGTGAGGGTATTGAGTCTGAACATTAAGATAATATTGTCCCCTAGGGAACAGACACACTGAGGCAGTGAGAAAATGACTCACTGACAAAAACGGATGAAAAGTTCCTTTGGAATGGAGTAGCTATTTTGATTTTAAAAAGAAAGAAAGTCAGTTGACTGCCATGCCCCATGTTCTGCCGATTGTCTGTGGCTCGGGGCGTGCATTGCCACTGTTAGTTTTTTTCTCCAAAATCAGCTTTCAATGGTTTTTCTTAATGTCTTCTGAAATCTTCATAATTTCAAAGGAAAATGGGTTCCCTTGGTAGGATAGCATTTCATAATTGTGATAGTTTCAATCATTGCTTTGCCCAGATTTTTTTCTTTTGTATTTTTTTTTTAACTGAACCTAGGGTAGGTAGTATTTTCTCAATGTGACATAAGCTAGAATTACTTGGGAAGAAAGAATCTCAGTTGAGACAGTGCCTCCATGGGATAGGATGGTAAGTAAGTCTATAGGACATTTTCTTATTAGTGATTGATGTGGGAGGGCTTATTAGTGATTGATGTGGGAGGGCGCAGCCTTTGGTGAGTGGTGCTACATCTGGGAAAATAGTCCTGGCTAGTGTAAGAAAGCAGGTTGAGCAAACCATGAGGAGCAAGGCAATAAGAAGCCGTCCTCCATGGCTTCTGCATCAGCTCAGGCCTTCAGGCTCCTGCCCAAATTGAGTCCTTGCTCTGACTTCCTTTAAAGATGGAATGTAATGAGCAAGTATAAGCAAGATAAATCCCTTCCTCCTCAAGTTGCTTTTGGTCATGGTATTATATCACAGTAATAAAATCCCTAACTAAAGTAGATCCCAGACCCATAATACCATTTTTGGGAAAAGATGATGTTTATAATTTATAAAATGGAATCTTTTTAAAATTGGGAACAAATTATCATGAACATAGTTGGGATTTATCAAATTGTGTAGTGAGTTTAGGATTTTTTTTTTTAGCATCACTCATTTGCTATCTTTGCTTCATTTTCTTCATTTAAACTAATTTGAGTGACTTTTTATTTGTATTTTTAATAAATTAGCAATAGAAAATTAAAAAGAAATGCCACTATCCCCCTCCCCCTCAGATGTAGATTATTTTGCTTTTGGTCATCTGTCATCTGAGACACCTCCAGGTCATGAAGGTAAAGAAAACTACTTGCTCTGAAAAGACCTGTGTACCTAGAACACAGAGCAGATTTGAAGCTTTGGTGTAGTGTGGATGAACTGTCCTTGTAGCATCCCTGACATTCAGGTAAGAACTTGTATTTCTGTGGGTGGAAACTATTAGTATTTCTATTTAATGGAAATCAACATGAGTTTCTGGATTACTTATATGAACCTGTACAACTTATACAGGTTGTAATTAAAAAGAACCCAAGGAAAGTTACAAATATCCTTAGTTACATAGCCAAATTAAAGGTACAGATCTCAGATAATAATCAAATTAGAAAAGTGAAGTTGTGAAACAGACATTGGAAATAAAACACTGATCATACTCAGGCTAAATTTATACTTGATACACATTGAGGCATGTTTTATTATCAGTTTATTCAACCATGGAATTTTCATTTCCTTTACTCTTTACCAATCACTAGCCAGAGTTTTCTAAGGCATAGACTGTCTTCATTGACATCATCATGCCTTTGTGGGCAGTATCACAGATAGATTTTTATTTGTAAGCCAGTGCAGACATAATGGAAGGTATTTGTTGCATCTTCTATTAAATGATAAACAAAAACTACCAAAAGACCTCAGTTTTCACTATTGGAAACTAGAAGGATCTAATCTATTCAAAGGAATTCAACAAACTGAGAACGAATGACATGACAGAAGCGTGCATTTAATTCCTTGCTTTGCAGAGATACATGACAAAAGTTGTGTGCGTGGCTTGTCCTTTGGGAAGGCCCGAACTATTTATTTTTAAGTAAGAAATAACAATGGAGAAAAAAAAACCACAATTAATAGGAAAAATATCTTGAGGGACAAGGGGATCTGTGTGTCCTAGACTAAGACACATGCAAGTAATACAAAGCATTCCAAATACAGTATGAGAGGAACAGTCAACAGGCCCTGAAACGATGTTCTGTCTCTCAGAAATGGGAGGTTTAACAGTTCTGTGTTCACAAATGGCATTGATGAGATAATCTTTATTTTTAAAGAATTTTATAGAAATAATTTTAGCACCATCATTATAAGAAAGGTAATACTATTTCAGCCCTGCCTATCTCCAGTCTTGGAATAAAAACAGAAGCACAGCACCTTTCAATATCTAAAGTATAAACAAGAACAGGAAGTCTATCCCAGTTTCTAGAGATGAGGTAGCTCATGCTAAGAAATGTTGGGTCATATTTTCTTACAAGTGTTCTAATTCTAATCCTCACATTTNATTTGAGTGATCACCACAACTCTGGGTTTCTAGATATTTCCTTTATGACAGGCTTCAGGAAAATGATATTGTACTTGTAGGGAGTCTCAACTTTNGTTACTGGGTGTGTTTAGAAAGTTATGTGGGTATTTGGGTTTTTTTTGTTGTTGCTGCATTCAATATCTTCTTACATTAGAAAACACAAATATAACTTCTACTTGTATTGAAAGATTACAATAAATAGGAAAATGTTACTCTTAAATTTGAATGAGAAAAACATCT
>LZPO01046201.1:0-14867 GCA_001675575.1 Neotoma lepida
GATCCTATCTGACACTGAGCATCTGGGTACTTAATCCTTCACCCTTCCTCCTTTTCTGAACCCCACTTTTAAAACCTCGCAGCTCGATCCCTGTTCCTTACTATGTTTTAATTGTTATGGCATTAACTCCTCATTGGTTCTTGACTATTGTCTCATCTATCTCCCTATTGATTCATTTATCTATTTATGTATGTGCTTGTGTGTGTGTGTGTGTGTGTGTGTGCACATGTGCACGCTCTGTGCATGTGCACATGAAGGCCAGAGATCAACCTTGTGTTTTGAGATAGGACCTCTCAACCTGGAGACTGCTGGTTTGGCTAGGCTGATAAATGAGTGGCCCGTCTGCACATCCCAGCCCTGGGATAACAAGAACACACTACAATGCTAGGCTTTTGAAAGTGAATTCTAAATCAATGTGGGCATTGGTGTTTGTAAGGACGTACTTTGCCAACTGAGCTATCTCCCTAATACTAGCTCTGGCTTCTAAAAGTTATTTTAAAATTTATATACAGTCAAATGCACCATTTTTATGAGTTTGAGAAATAAATGAGCAGACTCAGGAGAGGCAACTTATCTGTCACTTCTTAAATTCCTTCCTGTTGTCCTTCTGTGCTCACTGTCCTGCCCTGTCCTGTGAGTTTGTATTTCCCAGTGTGTCATAAACTGGTCTCCTTGTCTTGGAATCCCTGCTCCTGTCCACGTATCCTCTTTGTCAGTGCTGTAAGGCGCTATTAACACATCTCTGTTGCATGCATTGGGAAATGTACAGTTTCTCCAAACTTAAGTTTCCTTAGTAGTATGTAACCCAGCAAGAATACAAAACCAAGAACATTAAGAATTCTGACACTTTGTAAGGAGGTTGGTTCTTCAGGAAGACCCCCTTATCTTGCTAGTTGAGGTAACTGATGGAGACACCAGAAAAGTTGTTACTCTGAGGTGAAATGGCGGCTTAGAACTATTGTGAAAAAAAAAAAAAGACCCAGAAATGGGTAGGAGAGAAAAAAGAAAAGGAAAGAAGTCTATGAAGATGCTGTGGGGTGATGGTATGCAATGTGTCTGTCATCCTTCCTCAGTGGCCTCAGGACACTGCCCCTGTGCTGTGTGTGGTGTCTTTTGAATGGTCCTTCCCATTGAGAAGGATGTCAATAAAAGCCAGGCCTGTGATGGGGATAGTAACGTCATTCCTCTAGCCTATCATGAGAGCACCATGAGGCATTGCTAGCTCCTGATGTGCCTGGTGGAGTTTGGAAACTAAGGAAATGTTGATGTCTCACCCTGTATCCTCTGCGCATTTGATGCTCACCCTAAAGCTGCCCCAGCTCTTTAAGCTGGTCTCCTCTAGTCTTCTAGTCACCTCACTAGCTCTGTAGGCACTGTCCTCTTCACATTCTGTCCCAACACAATCTCATTTCGGATACATTCAACTCTCCTTCAATCAAAGTTAGCTTTTGTTAACATCCTTTCTGCATTTCTAAGAAGTGCACCAGGTTTTAAAATTGTTAATTTTTGTTTTTGAGACAGAGGCTCAGGTAGCCAAAGCTGAACTCAAACGCATTATGTAGCCAAGGGTAAATTTCAACTTCTGATCCTCCTGCCTCTGCCTCCAATGTGCTGGGATTACAGGGATGTGCCACTGTGCCTGATTTATCTGGTGCTCAAATCGAACTCACAGACTTCTGCATGCTAGACAAGGACTCTACCAATTGGACTACACCCCCAGGCCCACACAATAGGTTTGTATTGTAATTATTCATACATGTCTCTAATGTCCCCTGAGCAGTGTAAAAGGTGCTCAATTCATATCTGATGACGTGAACTTCTAAGTAGTCATGACAATTTTGAGGACAGTGAGAGGAAAAAGGTGTTTCTTTTACATGGTACTCACCCTTGTATGACATAGAGTTTTCACTTCACAGGTTTTTTCCATTTGTGAATATTCCCAAATGACTGTCACATGACCAAAACTCCCATGGTGGTGTTTTTATGAACACAGGTTTAGAAACCAGGCTAGACAGGTCCAGAGGGCACAGGAAGCCTGGCTGACTGATGCTGCAGAAAGTGAGAGGCAAGAGAGGATGCTTCCATTTTCAGGAGGGGAAGTCCATCCCTCTGCACCCATTCTTCCACCATCCTCAGAGTGTGTGTGCTGTTGGGTTTAAGTTGCCCACAGAAGGCTGGAACCTAATGCCATGCTCACTAAAACTGAGTGAAGAGCACTTTCAGTGCTTTCCACACCTGCTCTGTGATGCAGCGCTCCCTCTCCAGTGCCCACATGAAAACTCCCACCACCTTCACATAATCAGCATGCACTGCACAAGTCCTGAGATGAGAGCAGATGGGCCTGTTTGTGAAACTCAAACTTGGTGTTCCATTCTTGTGTAAGAAGTGTGCCACGTGGCTGACATATGTTTAATTTGTGGCCACTTAGGACATGTCCAGTGCAGTATGTCAGCAGTATTTACTCATCTTGTATTTGCATATGTTCCCCTTTCTCAGATTTAGAAGTTGAAGTCCCAGCTGCCTCAGGTACAGCTCCCTCACAGGCCAGACATTCTTGTGGAGATTTCAGAAGAATCCAAGGGCCCCTTGCATCCCCTNCAAGCACAGGGCCGTGGGTCAGCTGGAGAAAGGAACAGTAAAGACAAA
Organism: Neotoma lepida; assembly: GCA_001675575.1. Taxonomy (NCBI): domain Eukaryota; kingdom Metazoa; phylum Chordata; class Mammalia; order Rodentia; family Cricetidae; genus Neotoma; species Neotoma lepida. The sequence continues at coordinate 2,647 of LZPO01046201.1, forward strand.
GCTCCCATTGATGTTTTCTTCCCATGCATCTGTCTCCAGGGTAATGGTCCTTAGTGGGAGTAACATCTCCACATTCCTTATGTATAGAGCAAGTGCACACAACTGACTGCTTCATGAGCTTTATTATTCCTCGTAGGTGGACTCCTTCCTCCAGTTCCCCTTTCCTCCCACTGCTTCACACAAACCCCCTCCCCACAATCCTTCTCGATGTGGATGGGTAGCTGTGGGTGGGATCCCAGTGGCTAGACCTCTGCTCCCTGAGATGCCCTCATCCTCTGGCCAGCAAGTCTGACATCTTATATATCTGGCTCTCACTTTCAGGCACCCATACTTGAGGGAAACCAATGGGAGCTAGGCCCTGTGGCCCTCCAGGATTCTTTTCTGGGGGCAGAGTTACATGGGTCTGACCTAGTCCTGCAGAGAGGTTAGCTTTGAGTAAATCACTAACAACTCCCTCAATATATTTATTGTATCCAAAAATGTATTCAAGATGTTCTCATACCGTTGTGTGTGCTTACGTGTGCTCGCACATATGTTTGCATGCATATGTGGAGCCAGAGGACAATGTTGGGTATTTTCCTCAGCTGCTCTACACCTTATTATTTGAAACTGGGCATCTCACTGAACATGGAGTTCACCAATTCAGAAGCAAGACTAATTGGCCAGCAAATTCTGGTCTCTTATCTGCCTCCCCAGTGCTAGGATTACAGATGTGTGCCACCACACTTGGGTTTTGGGTAGGTGTTAGGGATTAGAACTCAGGTCCTCATGCTTGTACAGCAGCTCTGTCTACCAAGTGAAGTCCCCAGCACCCCTCATGCCATTTAAAATAAGATACTCAAACTACTCCTGGAGCTATGAAGTTGACGGTACTGTTTTAAAACTAAAAATTCAAAATAGTGAACTGTTTAAAGTTCCTTGTTGATTCCTGGGAATAAGTAGTGTTGCACAGTTTGCAGAGGCTGTATGCAGTATANGTGTCCTGGGCCCTTGCATGCACTGAAGTGGATAAATATGGCCCAGGGCACACCCAACCAAAGGCTGTCTTACTGTGACTCTCAGGAAACTTCCTCAGACTCAATGCAACTCTGATCCTGCAGGTTTTATTGCTTCAGCTACCCCGGAAATCCCCTCGAAAGGGAGGAAGGCCATATGTGCTCCTACTCAGCAGCCCTTTTTCTGTCTCCAGGGGTCTCTATTAAATCCACCAAAGCCATGTTATAAATCCCACATCCAGAACAATTTAATCAAGATATCCAGGAGAAGGAGACCCAGAAACTGATTTTTTTTTTCAAAGTTGCATAAAAGGTTTCCCATGCCATGGATACCAATGTCACATTCATCAGAGTGCTCAGTACACACTGTTACCCCTGTGTTGTCCCACTGCTGTTAGACAGCCAACACTGGATTCTCTTTGTCCAGAAGAGTAAGGCTCCTTAGCTGGTACTTGGAGTCTGAGGTCAGATTTTCTTTTGGAGCAGGAAGCAAATGTCAAGTTTATTTTAAAAGTGTTCTTGGTCTACCTAAAACTAGGGCATATGAAAAATCCTCTGAGGGTAACTTTTTCTCACAATGTAATGTGTCTTCGCTTCCTCCAAACCAAACCTTGGGTTTTAATCTGTACTCCTTAGGTTTGCCCCCTTACACCCCATTTGACAGAAACTATAGACACCTGAGATGAGTGAGCCTCAGTTGGGAAATTGTCTCTATCAGATTGGCCTGTGGGCATGTCTGTGGGGCATTTTCTTGATTAATGACTGATGTGTGCAGTGCCATTCCTGGGCAGGTAGAACTGGATTGAATAAGAAAGCAAGCTGATCAAGCCAGTAAGCAGCACTCCTCCATGGTCTCTGCTTCTGTTTCTGCCTTGAGTGTCTTCCATGACTTCCCTCAGTAATGGAATGTTAACTGAGAACATAAGATAAAATGAGCCCTTCCTTCCCTTAGTGTCCTTTATTGCAGCAACAGAAAGCAAATTAGAACATATTCCACTTACAAAAGTGCCCTGTTGACTTATTAAGAATCTATCTAAATTTAAAATTCTGCGATCTTGTATGGGAAGGGATTTAACCAGTTTTAGCAACACAGGAAACAGGAATTTGGAGACAGACTGGATCTTCATCAGCTTTCGTGCTCCGTGCCATGGGCACTGTGTCTCTTGCCAGAGGAGAGTTCCCAGCTGACTGCGGTAAGCGATTATTTGTTGAGACCTTGGAAAGGGACAAGCAGCCACAGCAGCCCTGGACCCAGTGAGCCATGTGAACATCATAGGTGAGGAAATAAGCAGCTAAGTTGTGGTTTGTTTTATTGCCAGAATGACGAGAGTTTCACAGTCAGGGAAGTGTCTCTCTCCCAGATAGGAAAAGGTTAAGTGTTTGTCAAGGAAGTATAAAAACTCAGAAACCTCGGCTATCCATTGGATTTTCCAGGGATTGGAAAGATCCATCTGATGGCTGGTGACCAAAGACCTCTAGAGGTAACATGGAGGGAGTAGCTTTGACTCTTAGGGATGGGCTTTTGGGACTGGACAGATGACATTTGTTTTGAGATTCGGTCCCTTTACTGTCATATTTATTACTGCTAGTTCCTAGTGGGAGTGTGTTCCTGCTCCTAATTAGCCAAAAGGCAAGAATAAAANAACTTAGTTGAATTTAAAACTAAAAGGGGACAGAGAAAATATGTCTTGAAAGTTTCATTAATTGCAAAATGATGCTAAATGGAACATTCAATAAAAATACTTCTTGGAACCAACAGTCTTCCTCAGAAAGGAGCAGTTAAAGCTAGCTATTCCCTCAAAAGCTTCGGGAATCCCAGGAACAAAAACCAAATTGAGTTTCAGAAAAATTTCTGAGTTGGTCCTACTTAGTAATTTACAAAATGGGATGGAATCACTGAGTAGTCTAAAAATCTGTTCAGCTGAAAGGGGACGGCAAGTTCAGTGTTCCATGAACCATGCATATTCAACTTGTTTATTGTTACACTTTTTAGTGCCATTTATTAAGCCATTTTCTATAATCATGGGCCTAGATTTTTGACATTCATAATGTAGCTTTGGATAATGACAAGGATTCAGTGTCTTTTACAGAAGTTGCTAGTATGTTATGGGAGAGAGATGGTGCCGACTACTGTTTCAAGGAGGTAAGGGCTTGTAATGGAATTTGAAACATTATTCAGACATACGTTAAAGCCAACCTTGAAGATAAGATTTCTATCCCATTAAGATTATTTAAAAATTGGACTTCCACTCACTGGGGGGGGGGAGAAAAACGAAATCAACTTTCCTCATTGCTTAAACTGTGGCTAAAGTTAGTATGTGGACAGAAAGCCTATTGCCTACAAATAAGCATTTCTGAAACTGGGCAGAAGTTCTGATAAGGATAAATTTTGGTCCTCTGGTAAATGAGAGAAATAATTACTAGTTGCAATTCATGCATTGGAATTGCTGTTGAAAACAACCTGAAGTAGCGTTCAGGTATCATCAAAGAGTGACCTGTGGCTTAACTTTCTTAATTATATAGGTAAAGAACTTGAGATAACAGTCCTGACTAAAATGAGTGATTGAGTCATGTAATATCAATGCCTTTTTAATCAGTTATAGTCTCTACCTGATCAGCATTAAGCTTACCTTCATTTGCAGGCCTATGGGCTACCTACAAGTTTGATAATACTGGTTGTACTATGAGATAATTATAGCTAATTTTACTGTACTATTGGTATGTATTTTTGAAAGATGAAATAACTAAGGGAAATTACTCATGGAATATCAGAAATGATAACATGTTAATGATAATAACAAAAATATTAAAATAATTAAACCACCAACAGCCAAACAAGTTATCAGTCTACAGTGGAATAAACATGTTATGAGTAACGTTTTTGATCTGTGGAGGTACCTTAAAATAATGATTACTGCTATTTTTAAAGTATTTTTAAGTTGTGGTAAAATTGAGTAACATACAGTTCACCATTGTAAGCATTTTTAGGTATTCAGTGGCAGTCAGTGTTGCACAATCTGTCTTCAACTTGCTATTCATCTTTCCAAACAGGAGCTCAACACCTACTAGACGGATTCAACACTGTTCCCTTTCCCTCTACCCTAGCTGCTGGCTGCTGGCAACCCCCATGTCTCTATGAACTTGACTAGTCTAAGTGACCCATGTAAGCAAAGCCACACTTGTGAGTGTCTTCAAGGTTCATTCATGCTGTGGCATGTGTCGGAATTTCCTTTCTTAAAACTAAGCAGTATTCACCCACTGTATGCATATACCTCAAACTGTCTGTCTGTCAATCGTTTCCCTGGGTTGCTTCAGATCTTTTGTTGTTGTAATCAAGGCTTTGGTGAAGGTGCTCAGGATCTGATCAAGTCCCCATTTTCAGTCCTTTAGATTCTGTACCTAGGATGGGGTTTCTAGACCATATGGTACGATGATGCTATTTTTAACATTTGAGGAACACCATGCTGCTTTCCACAGCGGCTGCGCCACTTTACATCCCTATTGGTTCAGGTTCACAAGAGTGTTGGCTTCTCCACTTCCTTACCAACTCTTATTATTTTCTGTTTATTTATTTATTTATTTATTTTGGATTTCAAATAATAAGTTTATTTGAAAACAGTTCTTTGATATACATAAATTTTACAACTTATTAATGATGGAAGCAAATTTGATACTAATGGGATGAATGTGCNTGTTTTTACATAAAGATTTAAATTTTGATTCAGTATTTGGTACAGTAGGACACAGCACCTTCAAAAATTTCAAAGTTTGCCAGGTGATGGTGGTGCATGCCTTTAATCCCAGTGCTCAGGAGGCAGTGGCAGGTAGATCTCTGTGAGTTCAAGGCCAGCCTGGTCTACAGAGTGAGTTCCAGGACAGGCTCCAAAGCTACACAGAGAAACCTTGTCTTGAAAAAAACCAAACAAAAAAATTTCAAAGTTTATTGATATTTTGATTTGTTAATGCTGAGAATACCATTCCTTACTCTTTTTTAGTACTAAGTATCCCACTGGGTGTGGAGAGACATAATTATGGCTCTGATTCACATTGCCCTAGTAATTAGTGATGTCAAACACCTTTAAAGATGATTATTGGCCATTTGTTTATGCTCTTTTGAGAAATTGTTATTCAGGTTTTGTTTATTTTCTAAAAAACAGGTTCTTTATTTTGTCATGTAAAAGGAGTTCTTTATGTTTCTGGATGTTAAGCCTTTACCAGAAATGTGGTTTGCAGATTCTGCCAATTCTTGAGACATGATGGGGCAGGTGTTCCATTAAATGTTTTGTATACAGGACCTCAATCCTTTCTGTGGTCCTCATAGATATGTATTACTACCTTATTTAACATGTGTGGAAAACAAGGCTTTGGTATTTAAATAACATATTCAAGATCAGAGCTACGGTTGGAACTCCGGTGTGCTTTATTGCAAAGCCTGTACTCTCTTGCAATTCAGTGTGTATATTCTGTATTTTAAATTTATAGTTTTCCTTCACTAACATTTTAAATCAGAAGTATAATAAATGTAGCATGATATTATAAATAATAATAATTCAGCAAGTTATTATTTTTGTTTGAGAATTTTATACATGCATATAATGTATTCTCATCAAATCCTCTCTATTCCTTCTCTTCTAATTCCTCTCTTATCTCCCAACCACTTTCCCTCCAAACGTCGTGTGCTCTGTTTTGAAACCCACTGAGGCCACTTAGTGATGACTGGGTAGCCTGTCAGGGATCACATCTCTAGAGAAAACTGACTCTCCTGCACCCAATGGCCATTCATTGCCAATAACTCCTCACTAGAGGTGACACTTCAATGAAGCCATTCCTCTTCCATACTTGGATCTTGGATGCCTCAATCTTATGCATGTTTGTGCTTTCAGTGTAGCTGTTGTGAATTCATGTGTGTAAGTGTCCTGTCATGTCCAACAAATACCATTTTGCTGCAGACTTCCACTCCTTTTGATCCTTAGAATCTTTCTTTCTGTTCTGTGATGATCCCTGAGCCTGGAGAGAGGATGTGATATCAATGTCCTATTTAGAGCTGAACACTCCATAGTTTCTTGTTCTCCCAGCATACTATTTTAAAGAAAACACCTTGCAAACATTATCTGTGTAAAAGAAACAGCATCACCAACTCCTAGAAATCATCCACATGTCCCTTGACAATCACTGCCCCATGCCTCTCACCAAAGGGAAAAATTACAGTAGCTCATTGGTAGCTAAGTTCTTTTCTTTCTTTATACTTTTGTCCCCTGAACATGACATTGTAGGTGACCTAAATAGTTGTGCTTATGATTTAACCTTATATATATGACATTAGTGTTTGTATTCTGTGTGTTTGTATTCTTTTGTTCACAATAAAGTTTGTGAGTACTGNTGTGCCTGATTTTTTCCACTTTCCTTCTTGAATTCTGTTGTGAAGCCCTATCTAGTATGTGATTCCATCCTGTTGTTCTAGCTACCATGTGTAATGCTTCTGGGAACATTATTATTGCTGTCCGTTGGTACCTAATGCATATATTTATGTTAGGTAGCTGTCCAAGAGGCTTGTTATAGATATATTACCAAGCAGTTTTCCAAAATGGTTGAATCCGTTTATACTCCCACCAGCATGTGTGGGTTTGTGTATATTCCAGATTTAAAATTATTAGTTTCTTTCATTTTAGTCATTGTTGCGAGTTTATTGTGGGGTTAATTCCTAATTACCATACTGACCTCCTTTTCATGTTGCCCTCTTTTATGGCATGCTTATTCCCGTCTCTTTCGTGGTTTTTGACAGTTGTCTTTTTCTTTATGGATTTGTAGGAGTTCTTTGTGTTTTTTATCTGTAAAAGTTTCATAGATTCTATGTGTTGCAAACATCTTTTCCCTGTCTGTGTCTTGCCTTTGTTACCCTTTTGGGAGGAACCTTTTGATGAAAAAGGTTTAATTTGAATGTAGTCTGATTTATCACCTTCTCATTTAATCCTTGTCTCTTATTTCCTACCCTAAAGTCATGAAGACTTTTCTCCTGTGCTAACTCCTAAAAGTTGTAGCATTTGCCTGTCATGTTTATATTCCATGAAATGCACCTGGAGTTGAGTTAGGTGAATACTTTGAACTGGGGGTTGGGTCATGTTTTCCTCTTCATATATGGATAGTCTGTTGATCCAGCCGCATCTCTTGGGGGGGAGGATATCTTTTCCTAATGCTCTGACATGTTAGATTGGAAAGAAATTAAGTCTCTATGTGTGTGGGGGGGGAGGGGCTCTTTTCACAGATTCTTTTTTCTGTTCCCTTAGTTTCCAAACCTAAATGTCACAGTGCCACTCTCTACTACAGCTTTATTGTAAGTCTTGGTATTGTTCAAGTAAAATGATGTATACTAAAGATTTCANGGGAGGGTTTGTTCAGTGGGAGGCCGTTGATTGTAGTAAGTACAGGGACGACGGCAATGGAATCTTGCAAGGGGGGAGGAAAATTGGTTAGATTCTGACTCCAAGGATAAATGGTGATTTATAGCCAGGGAGCAGGGTGGGGTCAGTGGGCAAAAAATAAATAAGAGGCATCAGAGTTCTTGTTAGATCCACTCAGGATAATTCTTGTTGAAGGCAGGCCAAGATGTTAAGATAATGAAGANGAAGGGCAAGGAGATAGTAAGCAAGGATGGGAGGTTTTGATTAAATTGATTTAGTGGAATTCTTGCTCAAACTGGGTCCTCTAGGACTGAGAAGGAAGCAGAAGGCCAAGGACTATTCAGAAAGAAGAATCAGACAAGTTTGGTTCCATTTTGGCCATCAGAGAGCATCTTTGTTAATGTGGAGTAAGTCCTTCACTGCATCTTCCTTTCAAACATGTCTTAGCTGTACTTGGCCTTCTGGGTTTCCATGTCACTTTTAGACTTAGTTTATCAAAACTGACAAAAAGTGTTCCTTGAGATTTGAATTTCAATAACATTTCTTCCTTGTGATTTGTGCATAAAATTCATTTTGAGAAAGCAGAAGAGGCAATGGCATACTTTAAAAAAAATAGAAAAGAATAGGAAAGACATACCTTTGCCAACAGCAGCCAATGTTGAGTGATTTCTAAATATGCATGGCCCTACCTGAACATGACATTATTGAAGCTGGCTTTTTTTCTAAGGGACTGTACCTTCCAGATTCAAACCACAGACTTTGTGAATGGGGGAGAGAGGCCAGGAAGGGTGAAGCTGTACCAGAACCAGAACACTGCTGAGTATGTCCACACAGCTGCTTCCGAGGACACAATCATTTTCAAATTTACCCTCTTCCCTTCATGAGTCTTTTTCTTTTTTACTGTTCTGTTGCATGGGAAAGGGAGATGCAAGAAAAGATGGTGAGCAGAAGAAAAGGCAGACTGTGAGCCGAGGAAAGCCCATTCTGCTGCAGGTGTGACAGGGAGAGAGTGGAGATGCTGGTTCCCTGGAAGGCTGAGCTCCTTTGAAGGACCAAATAGCAGCACATTTGTTTGAGTGTACCTTTATTCATCACTAGATGCTGGTAAGCACCTTTATGTGTAAGACTCATTCCTGGTGCCAGGAAAGAAGGACAATCAAGTCCTTAGTCTTATGGAACATGATTCTAGTCATGAAGCCAATAACTAAAATACAATATTGAATGCTAAACAATGGTACATTCTATATAAGAAAAAGGAGGATCAGGGAGGTAGACGGGAATCACAGGAGGAAGATTGTGGATGTCCAAAAGACAGAGGGCAAATAGGAGGTCTCAGAGCAGGAGGTGGTATGGTGGAAGGAGGATCAGAGGTTAGCTGGATCACCCATCAAAGTACCTCTCAATGGTAAGGCATCCCTATGGTATCCTTTTACTGTGCCCCATATCTGTCACCAGACAGATGTTAGCTGTCACCTCAAGCAGGTTTCAGCCCCCATCTCCCCCACCCCAGGACATACTCCCAATCTGTTTTAACTCCCCTTCCTGTAATAAATGACAGATTTATGCAAAGTGGCTAGAAGCAGTTTCACAGTTAAACTTCACACTCTGGGTATTTTGCCAAGAGGTCTCCCCCTAGAACATAGTCCCCTTCCAACATCCCAGAACCCTGTTGGATCTGCTGCCATCTGCTCCAGGCTTTGCTGGGGCCTGCAAGGCCTGCAGGTTAGAAGTATTTCCTGTAACTGGAATCTCCTATGCTTGGCCAGATATGGACAGATAATTGGATGAATCCTAAGCTGTAAACTGCAAACAATAAAAAGAAAACTGCACACAATATAGAATGCACACAGCTCCCCAGCTAAGCAGCCCAGACAACCAGTGAAACTCATTGTCAGAATGGACTTCAGGAAAGGATCAATGCCTGATGTGTGTTTAGATGCAAAATGGGAATTCAGATTCCAAAATCTCCTACCCTGTGGCCACAAATAGGTTTAGGAGTGTCAAAAACAGTTGGGGGGGGTGCTGTAACCTGCCATTGCTCATTGCAAGTGTGGTGAGAGTGAAGGGTGTTACTGTTACAGTGACTCTTTTTATTGTCATCTATCCTTCAACATGGCCTCAGTAGCTTAATGATCTTCAGGTCATATAAACTGTAGCAGTCACTAATTTCCCAGGCTGGGGAGATGGCTCAGTGGGTAAAGTACTCACCAAGAGGGGCAAATAGCCGAGTGTGGATTTCCAAGCATTGACATAAAGAGCACCACACTGCATGCTGTAATCCCAGTACTGGGGAGACTAGACAGGGTCCCTCAGGGGCTCACTGGCTAGCCAGTTCTAGCTGACCAGCATGCCTGAGGTTCACTAAGTGATCCTGTTTCAAAAGATGAGTAGTGACTGAGGAAGATACCCAATGTTGACTACCCAACAGACTCCCTGTGCATGCATACAAACACCCCAAACCCCACACAGAAAACATTATTTTTCAGATTTCCATATCAAATGATGTTGGAGAAAATGGAAACTGTGTATACCATAGTGGCCAAATAAATATTCCCAAATAAATACATCGTTTTCAAAAGATGAGTAGTGACTGAGGAGCCACACACAACATTATGAAGGTAGAATCTGCTTCTGGCCTTATTTGCTCAATGTGATAGTCAACTATAGCACCACAACCATAGCACTGTTCTTCAAGGGTGTCTGATCTTTTACACTGAAATGTTGTCATCTGCAAGCATATTGGCCCACATTCTTAGCCATCCTAAGATGCACGTGGCCTGCAGGCACATCTGTTACAGCACAAGCATAGTGAGACAGAATTTTGCCTTAAAAGTTAAATTTTCATCTATATTTCACAATCTAGGTGACACCTGAAGGGCTTGTCCTTTGGGGACACTTGGGCAAGAGGCAGAAGGCCCCAAGAGCACATGTCCTCAGTGCTTTCGCTCCTGGGTGGCAAAGGGAAGAAAACCTTGTTGCACCACACTGTCCCTTTTGCTTAAGAGTAGGTGAAAGTTCAAAAGACCTTTGTGCATCCAGTGTGGAGAGAATGTTTCTTAAGGTTCAGCTCTTAAGGTAGGTAAACATACATTGCTTCCCAGGAAGTCTCAAAAACCAGTAAGTTCTGCAAGTAAGTAGGTAGGAGTGATCGGCATCAGAGGATAAAGAGGAAACCCTCCACTCCTTCACAGTATCCAGGAGGATGGGGATAAGGACCACCCCACAATGAGGGTGGAGAGAGTGGAATGAAGACTTCATTGGCTCCTATTTAAGATGTCCAGAGAGAAGAATCCCGTCTAGCAGTGTAGGTTCATTCTTCTCTTCCNGTCTTCACTCCTCATGGCCTGAGATGCTCTAGAACCCCCAGGAAGCATCCAAAGCAGGTCTCGTGTCTTTTGGAAAATTTATTTTTATTATTTAAATGATGTATATGTGTGTAGTATGTGTGTATGGGGGTTGTGTGAATGAGTGCAAGTGTCAGAAAACCCTGTGGGCTAGAGTTACAGGTGGTTGTAAGTCATCCAATATGGGTGATGGGAATCAAAGTCCAGTCTTCTTCAGGAGCAGTGCCTGGTGTTAATCACTGAGCATCTCTTCAGCCTGAAAGCATTGCGATTTAGCCTTCTCATCTTAATATACACACATAAAGCACTTGGTAAGATAATGGGTACAATTAATTAGCTTGACTGAATCTTCCTATACTGTACAAGTAGACCAAAGCATTGAATTTACCCTATAAAGAGACATAGTTGTTTGACAAATAAAATGTATAAAAATACAAACAAAATTAAAATAGCCTATTCTTTAGAGAGAAAACCTTGAACCTCTCTCTTCTCTCTCTAAGAATGAGTTACATGAGTGTATTAAATCCCTCATCAAAAAAAATCTCTGTTGCTTCTCAGTCTCCAGATAGCTGAACAATCTATAACCATCTCTTTTGCACTTTAGGCCTGAGTTTTCTTAGCTATGAAGTGAGAGAGTTGACTAAGAAGACTGTGTGGTTCCTTCCCGCTCTAAGTGTCCACGGTTTATGATCAAGGCTGTGGCTACTGTGGCTTCTAGAGGAACTGGGTCAATACGCACGTGACAGCTCACAACCATCTGTAACTCCAGTTCTAGAAGATCCAATGCCTTCTTCTGGCCTTCATGGGCATCAGGCATACACATGGTGTACAGATACATACATAGGCAAAACTTTCATACACATTATGGTGGTTTGAATGAGAAGCCCCCATAGGTTCATATGTTTGAATGTTTGGTACCTGGTTGGTAGAACTGTTTGAGAAGGATTAGGAGGTGTGGCTTTGTTAGAGGAGGAGTGTCACTGGGAGGTGGCTTTGAGGTTTTAAACNCTTAACCATTGCCAATGTGCCACTCTCTACTTCCTGCTTGTGGAGTGGATATGAGTTCCTTGCAGCTCCAGGTGTCAAGCCTTTGTTCTGTCACAATGGACTCTAACATCAGAAATCATAAACCCAATTAAACACTTTATTTTATAAGCTGACTTGATCATGATGTTTTGCCATATCAACAGAAAAATAACTAAAAGACAAAAATGCTTTGTGTAATCTTTCAGTAAATTTGAAATATACAATACAGCACTGTGAGGGTGGTCACAATGCAGTGCAATGGTATTTAAAACATAGCCATCCAGTCTGAGACTTCGATCTGTTCCATCATCATCTTCCCATTCTCCTGCCCCTCCTCAACCTCGATAATCGTGTTTTTACTTTCCATAGCTAGAAGGACAACTTAAGCTACATATAATTTAGCTTGTTATACAATAGTTGTTATTCTATGTCTGACTTGTTTCACTTAGTATAATTTC
>LZPO01046202.1:0-14855 GCA_001675575.1 Neotoma lepida
CCCGGGCTGGCCTCGAACTCACAGAGATCCGCCTGCCTCTGCCTCCCGAGTGCTGGGATTAAAGGCGTGCGCCACCACCGCCCGGCAGTGCTATAAAGTTTCTTAAGACTGCTTTTAAAGTGTCCTAGCCATTTTGTTGTGTTGTGTTTTCATTTTCATTTAGTTCAAAGAATATTTTTATTTCTTTCTTGATTTATTGTTTGACCTACTCAGCATTCAGTAATGAGTTGTTATTGTTTGACCTACTCAGCATTCAGTAATGAGTTGTTTGATTTCCTTGAGTTTATGTATTGACTAATGTTTTGCAGACCTTTTATATTATGTTTTTTTTTCTTTTTTTGGATAGTAGTCAATAAGATACATGGGATTCTTTTCATTTTTTTTTTGTAATTTTTTAAGGTTTGGTTCATGTCTCAGAATGTGGTCTATTTTTTGAGAAGCTTCCCTGTGCAACTGGGTAGAATGTATATTTTTTGGTATCTGGGTGAAATTTTGTATAGAGATCTTTTAGGTCTTTTGATGTAAGATGTCACTTAATTCTGAGGTTTCTGGTTGTTTTTTCACAAGATGACCTATATATTGGAGAGAGTGGAGTGTTGACATCACCAATTATTACTGGGTTTCTGTTAATTTGCATTTTTAATTCAATTAGTATGATTTTGATGAAATTAGATATCCCAGTGTTTGGTGAATATATGTTCATATTGTAATATTTTCTTGACTAATTGAAACTTTGATTAGAATGAAGTGTGCCTCTTTGTCTCTTTTGATTAGTTTTAGTTTGAATTCTATTTTATCAGATGTTAGAATGACAATGTTGCCTGTTTCTTTTGAGTACTTTTTTCCATTTAAGGTGGTACCTATATTTAAAGTTAAGAAGGCTGTGGTGACAGAATATTATTAAAAAATCTCTTACATTCTGAGAGAATGGAATATTGGCTTGACCTCACAGCAAGATTTAATAATAAACCTTTAGGCCACTTTAAACTTAAGACTGCTATACTATTGTGTACTCCAACTGTTCGTTTGAGCTACTTTTAAGAGAATGATGTAGCAATGAACTTTATTTACCTTGGCTCTCCCATGTAATCAACCTTTACAAGCTATGCTAATGCATAGCTATAATATTAAATTATGTACTCTTCCATGCTTCTGACCTGGATAATGCACGTGTATCATTTGCTGAAAGCAGCAAATGCGGTGGTTGAAAGCAATCTTTTACAGTGAATATCCACTTATGGACATTGATTAATAAACAATGATGTTTGTAGCACAGTTTGTTGTCTGGGTCAATTACGATCAGTCAGAGCCAGTGACATAATCTCATATAAAACTCTGCTAAAATTTCTACAAAGTATCCCATTAATTCCTCATGTGATGCCTTCTATGCTGTTGAATAATGACAGAGTGAAGCCCTTTGCTAGAGACAGACATATAGTCAAACACAGACATAGAGTCACAATAGACATACAAAAACAGACACAGTCACAGGGACATATTCACAAGACAGCCTCGTTTGGGCAGGCACAGATTCAGACTCATACAGCAGACAGACAGAGGCTGGAAGCACAGGAAAATTCAAATCTGGACTAGCTCTTGGTTAAATAATTCCAAGGCAAAGTGCTTTTATTTATTTCCTTATGCAACAGCAGTGCATTATTGGCGAATTGAGTTAATCACCAAGGCATTTAGTCTATACAGATGGGTTTCTTAGAGAAGAGAAAGATGGGTTTTGCTTCTTATTCTCTTCATTTACCCCACATCTTTGGATTGGAGAGTTGAGGCCATTAACATTTAGTTATTATTGAAAGATGTGTATTGATTGCATTCATTTTGTTAGCTTTTCTGCTATTTGTGTTCCTAGTTATAGCTTCTATTTTATTAATTACAGCTTCATTTGTTTTCTTTCTAATCTCTTCACAGTGTATAACCTTATCTTCAGTTTAAAGTTTTGCTTTCAGTTTTCTCTTTAATTTTGTTGTTTTCCAATAGGAACTTTTGTAGCCTATTTGGATTATGGGAAATTTTTATTTCCCTTCAATATAACATATAATTTTTCTGTTTCATGGTATAGTTGCCAATGATTATCTTTTAGAACTTAGAGTGTATTTTTCCAGGCTCTTCTGGCTTTCAGAATTTTCATTGAGAAACCATTGAGTTTTTATTTAGTATAACATGTTTTTTTTTCTCCTGTCACTTTCAATATTTTCTATTTTTTGTTTATTTAGTGTTTTAGCTGTGATGTGCCTGGAGAAATTTCTTTATTGGTCTTGTTAAGATAGGAACCTGTGTGTTTCTTGTAATTGTATGGGTACACCTTCTTTAGTTTCGGGATGTTTTCTTCTGTGACATTGTTCAGTCTATGTCAGATTCTTCTCATGGTATCCCATATTTCTTGTATGTTTGATTATCATGCTTTAAAATTATTTCATTTTCTTTGAATATTTGATCTAGAATGAATGATCTATCTTTGAATTCTGGTGCTCTATCTTCTGCTTGACTCATTCTGTTAGCAAAGCTTTCCCCCGAGTATTCTAATCAGAATACTGAATCTTTCAATTTCATCTTCATTTCTGCTTGTACTCTCTTTAATATTTCTATCTCTTTATGGAATTCAGTTTTCAAATCACTAATTATCTTCATCATTTCATTCATCTGTGTATTAATATTTTCCTGGACACCACTTGTGCATTTATTGTTATCTTCTTGGAGTTCAATTAAATATTTGCTCCTGTGTTCTTTAAATTTCCTGAACTATTTGATAAAAATTTTAAATTGTTCTCTTTATATTCTGTGTTCTGGAGTTTATCTAGGTAAATCTCATTAAAGAACAATTTTATAGGACTAGTGGTTTTGATAGGAGACATGCTATCTTGGTCATTTATGTTGGTTTTGTTTTATAATTTGACATGGACATGTGGACTTATTTCTTTTCAAAATGAATGTAATATGTCTGGTAGATGATCTGTTTAATTGGAGTAGGCAAAGATGGGTCCAAAATCATGGCTCTGGAGCTTGGCTTGTGTTTGTAGAGCTGGCCTTAGGCAGAGTGCAGGATGGGAAAGGGAAAGAAGAGACTTACCAGGCAAAGGTAGCTTGTGAACAAACCTTGTGAGATGCAGATCTAAAACTAGGCCTATGGGTACGGAGATTGCCAAAGGCATTGGGCTTGGAAAGATGAAAAAAGGAAGAGTAAAGTTGGCTTGTGAACAAAGAGCTTTTGCAGTTCACAGATCTGGAGTCAGACTTGTGTCTATATTAATTCTTATTAATCTTTTACTTCAAATGTCATCCATTGGGGATTCACTCAGCACTTCAATAATGACAACCCTTTTCATTTAATCTTTCTTTTTCCACCTTATAACCTGATGTTTGTGTCTTTTACAACCACAAGATGTTTGTCATAGCTAAATAAATTTTCTTCCTCTAGAAACAACAGGAAGAAAGAGTATGAAACTACACAAATTCTTGAGAGGTTGTGACTGTCAATCAAAGAAACATTGCTTCATAAAATCTTTTTTGACTAGAAATATGTCCCATGATTGCCCATAGCATCAGAAAGAAGGATATCATGTAGCTGCCAAGAGCAAAAAGGCTATCAATGCTTTCAGGGAAGTTTTCTCTATGGTTTCAAATGACATTGGCCTTCTGTTAACAATGTAAAGAGGAAAAACTGCTGAGGGAAAAGAAATTAAGGTGAGTGCCACTTATCTTTCGCCTCATCTACAGAATACTTACTGCGGCTACTGTATTGAATGTCCAAAGAAATGGATGAAGTAATTTTTAAAGGGAATTGACTTTGTTATCATTTAAAAATGAAAAATCTCTTCCTTATTAATTTCAATTATTTGGGTTAAATTGTTTAAATCAGTTCTGTTTTAATATGCTAACTGATACTATTCTGGAATTTGATAAATGTTAGAATTACATAAACTTTACCTCACATATTGGTCATTCAGTAGATGTTTGCTAATAAGAAAAAAATGTAAAATGTATACTGTGCAGCTCAGACCAGCTGAATAAGGAAACCTGATGCTAGCAGTCATTCCTGCAGCAGATGCTTTGTGTTTTCATTAGTTTTCTTGGGTATATAGGTCAGGAAAGAACAATCCCACATTAAGAAATTAGCTATTAGAGCTAGTAAATGTGTGCCACAGTTCATCATCGGAAACGTACTCACTGTTTTAGCCCTTCCTTCTTATTTAAATTGAGTCAGATTCATACAATCCACTCAGACTGCTGCAATTACAGAAGAAAACACAACAAAGGATACAGCTAACAATGTCTACATTACAAATTCTGGTATATGCAAATCCCACGTGGTTTCATTACTAGGGCATGCTGCCATGTGAACTTGTTCAGTAGATGAAAGTAGTAAGGAAAGGTTGATGATGAGGATCTCTGACACTCTATGATATACACATCAAGTACCTACCATCCATAAAGCCAAATGTCTTCATGGGTTCAAGAAGTCACTGGACTGTCATCACTACTGCACTGCATGCACCAATTTCAATTTTAGATTCACTGTTTTACTTTAGATCGTTAAAAAGCTGCTATCATGGTAAATATATGTTCAAACATATGATTCTACCTAAGTCATTTATCTCCTAGAAGTAAAAAAAAATATAAAAAATCCAAAACCCACAATAACAAAGTTTAGACTTCAAGCTGATATAAATATCCTACGAAAAAAAATTTGAGAATGTACAAGTTTACAACTATGTAAGACATCTTTCCCTGGAGTTTATTTTATAAATCTGATACCAATATAATCCTAGCCTGAGCACTTCAAATATTCTCATGAAGAACATTTGGGACTGCAAACATATAAGAACAAGTACTATTTTTGATATGAAGAGAGAGAATGCTACTTCTTTTTAATGCAACTTCCTGTTATATTCCTCCCATATAACTCCCAAATGCTACACTAATGCATTTCTAGAAAAATTCCTGTGTTTGTTACATTTTGAGACTATGAAAATGCAATGTTGCAGAATATTCTTTTAGAATGAACTATTTTTAGTATTACAGCTCTCAAATATGACTCTGAGATCATGAATCACAAAAAATTCATATTCTTTATTAGTCTCTCTACATATATTAACAATATAAAAGGCACATTGAAGTGTGCAGTGAATTTGAATGCTATATTAAAGATAAATGAACATTGTGAATCTAGTTTTTTTTCTTATTAAAATTCTTTTTAAATTAAGATTTTTCTGAACTCATTATAATGGTCAGAAAGATACCAGTGTCATCTTAGAAGTTTCACAAGACCCCTGCAAAATAATTGTTTCTTTTAATATTACAGTGATGAAATTTTGATAGTTATTAGTCTCATACTTAGAATATTATGTATTTTGAACAATGATTGATAATTTTCTAACATTTATTCTGAAGAAATGTATTTTTTAAGGTAGAATATTGTGTGGCTCATTCTACTATGACAACTTATACCTTATTTAGTGAGCAGCATATTCTCAGCAATGATTCAATGATCTCCACAGGAAAATTAATGTTCATGTAACTAAGTTATTTAACATAGTTTCTAGCTTGGATTTACCATGTAATAATCTTTGTTATGCTTGTATTCGATAATAGATAATGTACTTGGGGTTTCATTAAACTTGTTTTCAGAAAAACAGTAAAATATTTTGAATATTATTGAAGTTAAAGTTCAAATCAATTTATTTTATCAAAAGTGCATTGGATAAGGAGTACATATTTGTCCTGACTTCTAACAGGATCTGAGACACAGGTACGCCCACTATTGACTAGTGAGACCCCATGGATAGGCTTTGATAAACTACATTATCATGTTTAACTTGAAAATATGGTTACCGATTTGTTGTTGAGTTTCCTAACTGTACTCATATCTATCACATGACGAAGATCAAACTGTATCTTCTATGGCATTATATCATACATTTTACTGATTTATGATATTGATGCCTAAATATTTATTGATTTAAATTTAATTTTATATGTTATGTTAATTAAAAAATACAAATATTTTTAAAAATTACCCCAGCTGCTTTTAGAATTGTAACATATCCTCTAGGACTTTTCACTGTGGCAATTACAGAAGCAAAAATATGCTACTCAGAAGGTTAATTTCAATCACTGCAAAGCATTTTTGTAGGTAGACATGGGAAAGCTTGGAGACATTTACTTTTAGCACAATTTAAGGCATTTTCCAGTTTTGAATGTCATTATGGACTTAGCTCCTTCTACAGAATCAATTCAGTACAATTGGCTGCAATTACTATTTTCTTTTATCGACCTCAAATTGTCATTATTGCGCAGGTATGCACTCTGCTACTTTGACATTTTTCTAATCCTATTTGTAGTCTTTAGATGTTTCTAAAATTATCTCGACATTCTGGTAGTAAATGAGACATCTCCCGGTTATCATGACTTGTCTTGCCCTGACTGCTGCCTTTGATGGTACTTAGTGGGGATAATATAAGAGAGGTCATAGTCTGGGTGGTAAGACTCTGTAAAAATAGCCACATTCACACATGGGTAGAAAAAGTACTACAGAAGTTTCATAAATACTCTAATGGTTGAGAAGGGATTTATTTATCACTATATGTTGTATCAATTTATCTAACTTAGTCTTGAATTTATAGTTGCGAACCTCTCATTTGCTAAGATTTAATGAATGTGCCTATCTTTTGGTTGAACTACTGCTTCTTCTTTTACTTTTACAGCTTTAAACATCATTTAAAAAACCAATATATTTTTATGTAACCTTTCTATATGCATTTCCCTATTATCATTAGTAACCATTTATTTTCCACTTGTGTCATTTGAAGATGTGGGTAACTGTGAAGGTCTGGGGTGGGGGCAAACAGGAGTAACAATACTAATAAGTATGTAACTTCCTTTTACTGCCATTTATTTGATAATTTGTTGCAAATTAGTGCAGTCTGATTTTTATAGTTACTAGCATAATCCTACTATTACACCATTGTGCTATGATGTGCAGAGCCAGGATTTCCAGAGTTGTACTGGAAGGTTAGAGTTGAAGCAGCTGTTGTCCATAGTAGGAGAGTGCTGTTGTGGAGATAATGGGGAAGCTGACTCCACCAAAGTGACAGGTGACTCCCTCCTCTATTATGATGTCACTAGTGTAGAAGTAAAGGCAAAGTGAAGAGCAAAGAAGTGAATGTCCTTAAATGAATTCATAGTCTTGTTTGCAGTTAACTAGTGATAGATATACCCTTGAAATAAGGGAAAGTACTTTAACATCTAGATATTCAGGATGTATTTTGGGCTGAAAAGACATAAAAATGCATACAATGACTTTCTTGGGCAAGTGTTAGCAGTGGTCACCACAGTGTAAACAATGTTAACAATAAAATGATTTTGAACATTATTATTAAGGTGAAAATGAATACCAACAAAGTCCATTCCACAGGTGAAACAGGTGTGTACACCTCTTTGAGTCTATGTATATTCAAGATTATTTAGCTAAAATGATGAAAGCTAATCTAAACCTTAGTCAAGAACACATGGATTCGTGACAGGTAAATATTCAGTTAGAAGTCATAAAGAAATATCTTGCAATAAGTTAGATAAATATTTTTTATTAAAAATAATTATAACATATTTAGATATTATATGTAATATGATCAGTTTAATAGGTTTTGATAAAAATCCAAAAATCCTCATAGTAATAGCAATGTGTTAGTCATGCTTCTATGTTTTAAAGCATGATTCTACAAATAGGAAATCTTGGTGTGTTTCCAAAGCTTGTTTGTGAGGGAAGCTGCTATTATTAAATTCGCTGACTTACTTGTTTTGTTTGCTTGTTTAAAATTGCTTCTCGTGATGATTTGTTCGAATATAATTTATTTCTTAGGTCTTCCGTCTTTTCTTCAGGAAATGGTTTGCAATTTTCCTCCATCAATTTTAAGGATTGTTATTGATTTGTCAGCTTCTATTTCTGTGGGCATTAATCTTATTGCAAAAGGAAAAATATTTATAAACTTGATCTTTGTTCTGGAAAGCCACTAAGAGCAAGAGAGACTGATTAATAGCTAGTTTATTTCAATGAAAGATGTTTTCATTTCTAGATTTATAACCAACATTTACTTTTAAAAATACATCCAATTAAGTGAAAACGCATAGATCATATGTAGAAACAGAAAAGACACTGACATTCTACTTTTATTTAGAGAACCTGATTTATTTCCAGGAAATCTTTAATACATGGAATACATCATATCATAGGAATAGAGGAAATGCTGGCAAGAAAAAATGTAGGCTAAAAATAGTTGTTGACTATTACTACAAGATAGCAGATGTTTGCTAGAAAAGCTCCTTCTTGATGATGCAATCACACTTTTGAATAAAAGACCATAATTTCTCAAAAAAAAATCCTTAAAACTTAAATTTTAAGGTAATTTTAGAAAGTGTTCATCTCTCTTTTGACAAAACTTAGTTACAAATACTATTGTACAACTAAGGTCTTGCCCCTAGTGTGTTCTTGCCCAACTCACTTGGAAAGGTAAGATTCTGGGATGCGGGCTTTCAACTCCTCAGTGTTCATTGATGTGTGTGATAGTGGAAGAGAAGTCTCTCTCCCAGAAGACATCTATTTGCCCATAACCCTTGAGATCAGTGAGTTCTCAGAGTGTTTGCATGTAAGAGTTGAGCAAGTATAGTCTGCTCTTGTGTCTTGATAAAATAAAGCCATTGTTGCAAATACCTTTTCCTCAAACATTTTTAAAGTTATATTTTAATTATCTCTCACTTTAAAGCAAAAGTGGCATATTTTTAGAGAAATAAGAGAAACAAATTTTGAATAAGTAGGGCTCATATGGGCTCACAGAGACTGAAGCAATAAGCATAAGGCCTACACGGGTCTGCACCAGGTCCTCTGCATATATGCTATGGTTGTTTAGCTTGGTGTTTTGTTGGATTCCTAACAGTGGGAGTGGGTGTGTCTCTGACTCTTTTGCCTGCTCTTTGGACACTTTTCCTCCTTTTGGGCTGCCTTGTCCAGCCTCAATATGAGGGCTTTTTCTTTATTCTTATTTTGTCTCATTTGGGCATGTATGGTTGCTGTATCTTGAAGACCTGCTATTTTCTGAAGGAAACAGGTGGTGGGTGGAGGGAAGATACAGATGTGAGGAGTGAAGGGAAGAGGAACTGTGTCAAGAGAAAAGAATATTTTCAATAAAAATTAAGGGATGATAAATATATGTACATGTATAATATGTACATATATATATATATATGTATATATATAAAGAGAGAGAGAGAGAGAGAGAGAGAGAGAGAGAGAGAGATTGATTTTGGAAAATGAGATCACTTCCCAAAATATATCTCACAGGAATAATACTAGCTCATGGTTCAGAAGACATAACGTTGAATGTCTAATATAATTTACTGTATATATAATTAAATTTTGCATGCAGAGTAGGAATTTCCATGGTTTTATTACACTTCTCTAGCCATTTCTAGACACAACTATGAGAATCTTACATTCTAGTCCATAGTATCTGCACTTTTAATGGCTAAGTAGCTTGTGGTGACCCTATAATAAATAAGAATAGCAATGCCCATCCTTCATCTAGATGCCAGCATCCATGGACCCAACTATGAAGACAAGAGCAGTCTTTCTCAATTATCAGAACCTGGTGACTTAAACAGTTTAGGTATATTCTTGTAAACATTTCATATAAATTCTCTTTAATCTTTTTAGCCTAAAGTCAAGTTATAAATTCTTTTTTCCAGAAAAAAATGGGAGCTTAGACTAGAAAACCTTCTGAAATTATGTGACCACAAAATGCCAGCACTATCTTGATTAAACCACCAACCGGAAAAAAACAACAAATATCGTATTAAACCACTATTACTCATTTTTGAAACAAAAGCATCTACTTATGCTGACTTGCTAGTTATCTCACCACTGGATTACATAAGAACTACAATCTATATTCTTATATCTTTGAACAGTTTTCACTAACTACTTAAGATAAATTTACTAAAAGCCACTTTGATTTTGTCTCTGTTTAATTTTTAACTCAACTCAAGAACATTCAGGACTATCCAATTGTACTTTCTGTATAGCCCAAGATGATGTTGGTGTTTTCATCTCGGGACTACATGGGAACTTTACATCTCTACTTTTCATAAAACACATTAATTTCTTCTGAAGATCTCGAGCTCTCCAATCACTCCTCCTAATAGGAAGCCTCAGATGAAACAAGAATTGAACACACTTGTAACACAAATAAAATTAAATCAAGTAGTCGAAACAGAGACTTTTCTTCAAATTTAAACTCTTTGAACATTAGGAAAGTGAGTTATATTGACCACAAAAAGATGTGAGGTTTTACTGAATAATAGTAATTTGATGTTGGGAGGCTTGTCTGGTAAACAAAGCAATTCGATGTTATACATGCAGTCAATAATCTCCTCAGGCATGACAGCCTAATGCAATTCCACATTATTTTCTCTAACCCTCTTCCTAAAAAGTGTTACAGTGCTTTGAACACCAGAGAAAAGTGAAAAAGCAATTGCTGGAAATCCCAAAGAATTATAGTTATGTGCTCTCACTTGAAAATGACTGGTCATGCCTGTGGTTTCTAGACAGGTGCTAACAACTGTCTAAAATAATTTTTCATAATTTGAATTAACATACATCTATTTAATTTTATGGTTGGCCTCAAAATCACTGTTCTGCTATTTGTTGAAGATGCTGTTGTTTGCCAATGTGTATGTCTGGCTTCTAAAAAAAGAAAAACAGCTGTCCATACATGTGTGGACTTATGTCTTGGTCTTCAATTAAATTTCATTGATCAATGTATCTATTTTTATGTTATTACTATGTCATTTTCATTGCTATAGCTCTGTAATAGAATTTGAAGTTGAGGATAGGGACACTTTTCAATATTTAGAATTATTTGAGTGTTTTGTGCTTCCATATGAAGCCAAGAATTTTCCTTTCGAGATATGTAAATAACTGTGTTGGAATTTTAATGGGAATTGCATTCAATCTGCAGATTGTTTTTAGAAGGATAGTCTTTTTCATTATGTCATGAGAGACCTTTCTATTTTCTTATATCTTCTTCAACTTCTTTTTTCAATGTCTAAAAGTATTATTGTACAAAGCCTGTTGCTTGCTTAGTGAAAATTATTTCAAGATATGTTTTGAGGCTGTTGCAAAAGGTGTTGTTTGCCTGATTTCTTTCTCAGTCTGTTTTTCATTTAAATATAGGAAGGCTACTTATTTTTGTATATTAATTTTGCATGTTACTGCTTTGCTGAAAGTGTTTATTGGTTATAGGAAATTCTTTATGGAATATTTACGGTAAGTTATGTATACAATCTTATCAACAAATCATATAAATCATACAATCAAATAAAGATACTTTCACTTCTTCCCTTCTGATTTCTATTCCTTGACTTCCTTCAATTATCTTATTATTCTAGCTAAGACTTCAAATAATATAATGAATAGGTATGACGAGAGTGGAAAACCTTGTCTTGTTACTGATTTTAATGTAAATTCTTTGAGTTTCTCTCCATTTAAGCTGATGTTGCATGTTGGCTTGCTGTAATTTCAATAATTGCCTTTATTACGTGGAGGTATGTTTCTTGCATGTCTAGTCTCTTCAGTATTCTTATCATGAAGAGAAGTTGTATTTTGTTAAAGATCTTTTTCTGCATCTAATGAGATGATCATGTGGATTTTGTCTTTCAGTCTGTTTATATGGTGAATTACATTTATTAATTTATGTATGTTGAACCATCCCTGCAACACTGAGGTAAAGCCTATTCACATGGTAGATGATTTTTTGATGTATTCTTGAACTGTGTTTGCAAATATTTTGTAGAGAAAATTTGCATCTGTATTAATAAGGAAAATTGGTCTGTAATTCTCTCTTTGTTGAGTCTATGTGGTTTAGGAATCAGGGTAACTGGTCTTGCAAAGTGAATTTGGCAATGTTCCTTCTGTTTCTATTCTGTGGAGAAATTTGAGGAGTATTGGCTTTAATTCTTTGAAAGTCTGGTATAACCATTATAGAACATCTGGCCCTTGCTTTTTTGGGGGGGGGCATAGATGATATTTAATTTTTGCCTCTATTTCACTGGGGTTATAAGTCTGGTTAAGTTGCTTATGTGATCTAGATTTAATTTTGATAGGTGGTATATATCAAGAAATTCATCCATTTCTATTGGATTTTCCAGTTAGGTGGACTATAGACTTTTAAAATACATTCTTATGATTCTCTGCATTATATTGGTACATGTTGTTATATCCTCCTTTCTTCTTCAAGTTTGTTCTTTTGGAACAAACTCTCTCACTGCTTTTAGTTCATTTGACCAAGGTTTGTCAATATTTTTTGTCAATATTCTTTTCTCAAGAACTAACTCTTTCTTTCAGTGATTCTTTTTATTGTTAACTTGGTTTCTGTTTTAATTATTTTAGTCCTGAGTTCATTTCTTGATGTCTAGTCTTTTGAGGCATTATTCATTCTTTTTCTTCTAAATCTTTCAGGTATGCCATCAAATTACTAATATAAGACCTTTCCAATATTTTATATAGATATATAGTGCTATAAACATGCCTCTTTGAATCAACCACCTTTATTATGTCCCATAAACCTGTGTATATTATGTTTTCACTTCCATACCATTCTAAAAAGTTTTTAACTCCTTTCTTAATTTCTTTCTTGACGTATTTTTATTCATTTGTGAGTTGTTTAGTTTTCATGATTTTGCAAGCTGTTTATTGTTTATGTTGTTACTGATATCCAGCTTTAATCTCTTGTGGTCAAATAGAGTGCAGGGTGCTATGTCAATTTTCTTGTATCTTTTGAGACTTGCTTTGTGTCCATGTATGTGGTAAATTTTGGAGAAGGTTCCATGGCATGTTGAGAAGAAGATATATTCTTTTTGATTTGTTGAAATTTTCTACAAATATCATTGAATTTTATTTGTTTATCATGTCATTTAACTCCAGTATTTCTCTATTTTTTTTGACCTGTTTATTGTTGAGAGTGGGGTACTGAAGTCACTATCACTGTGTGAGGGTCAATATGTAAGTTTTAGCTGTAATGTGTTTCATTTATGAACTTCTCTGTCCTTCTGTTTGGTGCATAGATATTTAGAACTGTAATATCCTCTCAGTGGAGCTTTTCTTTGATGTGTATATAGTGTTCTTTCATACCTCTTTGAATTAGTTTTGGCTTAAGTCTATATTGTCAAATATTAAAATGATCATACTGGCTTATGTTTTGGGTCTATTTATTGGAACATCTTTTTCCATTCTTTTACCCTGAGATAAGGTCTTTCCTTGCCATTAAGGTATGTTTTTCTGATGCACTAAAATGATAGGTTATGTTTTTAATTCTTTCCATTAGTTTCTTTATTGGGGAACTGAAACCATTGATGTTGAGTTATCAATGAGCAGTTCTTTTTGATTACTCTTATTTTGTTGTGTTGTGGACATTTTTCCCTCTTTTGATTTGCTTGTATGAGATTATTTATTCCTTATTCTTTCTTTGGTGTGGTTAACCCTTGCTTCTAG
This sequence comes from Neotoma lepida, assembly GCA_001675575.1. Lineage (NCBI taxonomy): Eukaryota > Metazoa > Chordata > Mammalia > Rodentia > Cricetidae > Neotoma > Neotoma lepida. Next base: position 13,553 of record LZPO01046202.1, read on the forward strand.
CAGAGATGGATCAATAGATACTGCTTAATCTGTTTTTTGTTTTGTTTTGTTTTGTTTTTCTTTTGTGTGTGTGTGTGTGGAATGTCTTTTTTTTATTTTATTTTATTTTTATTTTGTATTTTTTCTCATCAAGCTGCAAAGTTTATTCTTTCACCAATTGATTATATAGCGGGAGCTTGTGCTTAAGGGTGTGGGTCAGGGCAATTAGGTTGCTAGGTCTTGGGAAGGTCAGGATAGCAGATGACTATCTGACTGACAAAAGATAAGGAAGTATCAAGCTGTTTTTGCTTAAGGCACTTTAAAAAATACTCCGAAAAACAGGAACTGAGGATTACCTGGGCTAAGATAGCCAATACAGGTTTTGGCCTCCGGCATCTCCTCCCTTTTTTATTAGTATATTGAGGCGAGCTAGAAGTCACCTTGTAGGTGAGCGGGAGTTAACCAGGGAGGGGGAAACAGTGGCCCGATCCTCCCAAGTTAGCTTGCCGGGGATTTCTGGTAAGTGGATGTCTTTTTGGGAGGAGAGGTTTTTAGGTTTTGTTTTTACCTTTGGACATCAACCTCCATGCAATCGGGCATGTTCCTCAGGAGACTCAAAGACGGAATACATGGTCCTCTCCTTGCAGTGCTTTGCCTTGCACCCCTCGCCGGTGCCCACATCTGCTAAGGGCAGACGCACACATCTCTGAGTTTTATGTGGCTCCCGCAGGAGGCTCGTCCTCAAGGGGCTCAGCCATGCCCAGATCGGCTAGGTTGAGCCGATGATAGTGGACTTGTAAGGGTCTGGAGGCCAGGGAGTCCACCTGTTGGTGAATAAATCTAGTGAGCCTGTTAAGAGCTCATGGTCAAAAAGCCATCAAAAACAGGAATCCTATAAAAGAGACCAAAAAGGAAGATAGGAGGGTAGTGACCCAGGGGGAGGTAGAGAACTAATTCTTAAGCCATCTTAAGCCATCTCTCTTTATCCTTGCATGACACAGGTGTCGGCTCCTAACCAAAAACATGCTTTAATTGCAAACAGCCAGGCCATTTCTCTTGGGAATGCACGGCACCTCGAGTAAATATCAGCGAGTGCCACCCTCCTGCTTCCCTTTGCCCGCACTGTCGCAGACCGCCTGTGGCACCCTAAGACTCAAAAATGCCAAGCCATGGTGAAATGGCATAACCCCTTGACAGCTCAATGGAAGGGACCTGATCCCGTTCTAATATGGGGTGGAGGATCTGCATGTGTCTATGATCAGACAGAAGCAGGCCCTCGTTGGCTCCCCGAAAGATTAATAAGACAAACCAATATAACAAACTC
>LZPO01046203.1:0-14838 GCA_001675575.1 Neotoma lepida
TTATTTCTGAGTGCCAAGAATGTTCTGCGGTAAAAGGCTTCTTCATAAATACCCAATCCGATTAAATGGTGTCTCATTCTCTGGGTAATAAAAGCTTGGAACGATCATGTTGTATACAGGCTACTGGGATTCACAGCTACATGGTTGTGTCCAGTGTACTCTCTCTTCTCTGGTGGATTGTGTGTAGAGGACAAGTTACCTCATCAAGGAGATATTCAGATACTGTAGCATGAAGACTGTTAAGAGCAGCTGTTTCGTTTCAAAAAACAAGAAATTGGGAGCTTTTGTTTAACAACAGAGATCTTAGGAGCTATTCAGACACCAGCCTCCACATTCTGTGAAGAACCACAACGAGCCCTTTCCAGGCACAGATTTTAAAGACAAGACCTGGAGTCTGAGTTATTCGTTTAGAACAGAGGGCGTGCTGCTTCACCACACCCCACGCAATGGGGCCTGTTCATCACAGATTACACCTCCACTACTACAAGACAACCCTTTTCTCTTTATAAATTGATGATATCAGATACTTAGTTATAGTGATAGAAATCAGCAGGGCTCATGAAAGATTGATGAACCAGTTAGACCACAACGAAACCGGCAAATCCACAAACATGGTCAATGACCCTTGACTACAGAAGCAAAGGAATCTTTAGAACAAATAGTGATGGGTAACTACCCACTGCAAAGAACTGCATCCAGATACAGACCTGATACCTTATAAAAAATTCACTCACAATGGATCACAGACACAAATATAAAATGCAGATCTATACAGCTATACCTGTATCTTTATAGGTACCACAATCACTGAGAAAAAAAATCCATGTTACATTGTCTTAAGATGTAACAGGCTTCTTAACAGGCTTCTGTTCTGTGAAAGACAGTTAAAGAATGAAAACACAAGACATGGGCAGGGAGAAAGCACTTGGACACAGGGCCCAATTACACCATGGGAACATGGACTGAAGAGTTGAAGAGATGCTTCAGCAACAAGACAACAGTCAGATGCTCAACATATATATCACTACTGTGTTGCAAATTAAGTCTACATTGAGGCATCAGCACAGACCTGTTCAAAGGCTGAAGCCTGAAGCACCCAAACACTAAATGCTGGCAAAATGTGAAAGTCAGGAATGTTCAATCATAGCTGGTAGGAACAGAATACACTACAGCCACTGTAAGACAGTTTGAGGGCATAGTCAAATATACTCTAAGCATATGATCCAGCAACTATCCCCCTTGGTACTAATTTGTGTGTAAAACTTGTCCCTATAACTGTATAGCACTCAGCAAGCTCCAAGATGTTAGACATAACTGACAAAGACAGTGCGGAGCTTTTCCTATGGTTTATGATAATATGGGAATCTCTGTATGAACTATTAAGGAGTGTTAAGAAATTATGACATAAAATAGAGGTAATATGGGTGTGGAAGGGCACACAAGATACCGAGTCTCAAAACAACAAAAGAAAAAATAAGGCAACAGTAACAACAATAAAACACATGAGAAACAATGAGTGTAGTCCTAAGAGGGAAGTTTATAGCTCTAAGTGCCTACATCAAAAATAATCAGGGGTGATGGTGGTGGTGGAAAGATAGGTCAGCAGTTAAGAGCCCTGGCTGCTATTCCAGAGGATCCTAGCACCCACATAATAGATCACAACCATCTGTAACTCCAATTCCAATGCTCTCTTCTGGCCTCCCCAGGCACTGCATGCACATAGTGCACAGACATTTATGCAGGCAAAATACCCATATATATATATGGATATATATATATGGATATATATATATATAAACTTAAAAAAGAAATCAGAGAGATCTCAAATAAATAAACTGATGATACATCTTAAGCCTTTGAAAGACCCAAAACAAACCAATTCCAAAAGCAATAGATGGGAAGAAATAACAAAAACGAGGGCAGAAATAAGTGATACAGAAACAACAACCAAATACATCTACACTTGCTGTTGATTTATAGTTTTATTCCACTGTGATCACATAGAATGCAGGAATTTCTTTTTGTTTTCCTAAATTTGCTAAGGTTTGCTTTGTTTCTCAATATATGACTTATTTTAGAGAAAGGGACACAGGCTGCTGAGAAGAATGTGCATTCTGCAGAGGTTGGATGCAATGTTCTATAGATATCTGTCAAGTGCATTTGACCTATGGCATCAGTTAATGCAGATATTTTGTGCTAAGATGCCTTGTTCATTGATGAGAGCAGGGTATTTATTTTGGGGGAAATGCATGTCTTAGCACCTCATCGTGTGTTTTACAAACTTTGGTATACCCCTGTTTGGTGTGTGTACGTATAGAATTGTAATGTCTTCTTGTATGGGGGGATCCTTTAATCATTTCACTGATTTTGTAGTGTTTTGTCCTTTCTTAACTCTCTGTTGCATAATCACTGTTTTGGCAGCTTTTAATTTTTCCCAGTAGGTGCCTGGATGTCTTTAATCACACTCCTTAGTCCAAAGGATTCCTTCTAGAATACTCTCTAGGGCTGGTTTGATGCTCATAACTTCCTTTAGCTTATGTTATCATGGAAAGTTTTTATTTCTCCCTCAACCATGACAAATACTTTTGCTGGGTATATTAATCTGGGTTCATAGCTGTGATCCTTCAGAACTTGAAAGTGTATCATTCCAAGCTCTTCTTGCTTTAAACATTTCCACTGAAAGTCTGGCAACTATTTTAATGGGCTGGCCTTGACACGTGACTTGGTGTTTCTCATTAAGAGATTTCAATACACTGGAGTTTCTTTTCTGGTCCTGCCCTACTTGGTATTCCATATGCTTCTTCTCTGCAGTTAGGTTCCTCTTTCCCTAGACTTTGGGAAATTTCTTCTGTAATTATTTTGAAAATATTTTCTTTGCCTTTGGTATGTAGCTTTCCCACCTGTGGACTTGGTTTGTTCATGGTCTCCCACAGATCTCACATGTTCCCTTCATAACTTAAAAAAATTAGTCTTCCTAACTAAATGTTTCCATTTTCCCACCTTGTCTTAAACCCCTGAGATTCTTTTGTCTTCCATTACATGAGTGGGGCTTTCCACGGAACCTTTTATCTAATTTATTGACAATTTCATCTCTAGCATTTCAGAGTGGCTTTTCTTCAGTATTTCTAAATCCATTTTTATATCTTGTATGGACTTCCTTATTTTATTTAGTTTCTTTGTCATGTCCTCATTCAATTCTTTGAACATACTGTTTGCTTGTTTTTGCTTGGCATCTAGGTTACCTTTATTCTTCTAGTGAGAGTGTTTGTAACAGTCTTTAGTGACTAGGTTGTAGTATAATTCAGGTGTTACTTTCCTCTGCAAGACTGGTGTTCAGGCTACTGAGTTCTCTACCTCATCTTCCCCTGAGAGTAGGTTATCAACTGCAATATGAGGTGCTCTCTGTGGGTAGATTCTCTGATTCCTGGGTTGTCTCTTCTGTCCCTTGCATTCCTTTCCAAGTTCCTAGAAGCTTGTCTTAACTGCTTGGAGTTCCTCTCTGACAGGAGTTCCTCTCCTTCTGTTTTCTCTTTGGGAAAATTCTTCTGTATCAGTGCCTGAGACTTGCGCTCTAGCTGTAGGGTCTGAATCTTGTTCTGCCTATGATTCTGTGGTATGGGTCTCTGTGGCATGGACCTCACATTGTGCTGGTTTAACCTGGGGCATAGTGGCAAAGGACACTAAGATCAGGCACGGGCTCTGGCCATGTGTTTCTGGCCTTACACAGTCTAAGGTATGATATGGAGGGATGAGATCCTGAAGTTGGCCTAGGACTCTAAGAATAGGTTTCTGACCTCATAAGGGACCAAGTCTGATGTGGTTGGCTATAGGGCATGATCCTGGCTTTGAGATGGAGCTCTTGGCATGATTATCTGACCCTACATGGGGACAGTCCAAGGTCTAGCATGGTAAGGTGGGATCCTAGGTTTGAGCTGGAGTCTGAGCATGGGATCTCTGACCTCACATTGGGCTGGGGCTGGTGTGAAATCTTTTCTCATTTTTGAATGATACAAGTAAATTATTTTCAAGTAGAAATATAAATATACTGTGAATGTGTACTTAACTACTCATACGTAAAAGCACCTTTGCTACTTTTTTGATTTAAGTAGCTTAAGTTCACAAATATTATAGGTTACTTTATTCATTACTATAACCATCATTATACTCATATATTTTAAATTATTATTTACTTTTCTTACTGAATCCAAAGTTCTTAATGAATTTTGAAGTTCAAAATTCTTGCATCCAATATGACATCAGATATAACCACTGAAAATACAGCAGAGAGAGTGAAAGCAACGTAACAGGTAGTAAAATAGGAAAATCCAAGAAAAGAGGGGTAATTACAGCTTAGAATATCTATAATTTGGGGTTGAGGAGATGGTTCTCAGTGGTTAAGAACACTCATTGCTCTTCTAGAGGACACATGTTCGGGTCCCAGCACCTAAATGGTGGCTTACAACCATCTGTAACTCCAGTGCCATTGGATCTGACACCCCCTTCTGACTTTCACAGGCACCAGGCATGTACATGTAGTATGCATACATGCAAGCAAAATACTCATGCACATTAAAAACAAGTCTAAATTTTTTGAAAAGGAATATCCATAATTTGATTACATATGCCCTTAAAAGCTTATTAAAATATTAGTATCCAAATACATACAAAAGCACACGCAGTACCAAGTTCCTTATAAGAGAAACATTGGAATCATAAAACAGAAGAAAACTGAAGCAACGGAGATGAAAAAGTCATTCAGAAATTAACCAGAAGAAGGTGTACTGAACCACGTTAACAGCAGATAAGGCAGTTATTAAGGGAAATGAAGAATACTATCAAAATGTCGAGTATCCCTTTAGTAGGACAATATGCTCTGACCTTGAAGATATAGGTTTTTAAAATCTGTATGAACATAAAGACTATAGCATCATAAGCTCAAAGCAGAACCTGATACTACAATAAGAAGCAGAAATCTAGAAAATGGGCAATGAGCGCAGGTAAACCAGCAGTTATTACAAAAGATACCTAAATTATCAGAAGACTCAGAAGTGGAATGCATGCAATAGTCCAAAGAATCATATGGCTGCAGGCCTATTCACAAACCCAGGAGGAAGGTTTTCCAAGTTTAATTAAAAATAATGTAAAAGAAGTGTACATACGCTCTGTATTATCATCCCGAAGAGGGAAATATTTTTTGTTCTGAGACACGTTTCTGGTTATGATAAGAGGTTTCTTCTCAGGAACTACAGTGTCCACTGCTAAATCTCTTTTCTGGTATTTGGACAGCTTTTCTAAGGAGAAGGAAAAAAATATGTGTCAGGGAATTGCGGAACACTCAGACTTCCCACCCATGGGGAGATGAGGAAAGCTGAGCACAGGTTTCATGAGTGTGTGACAGCCTTTCTTAGCAACTCCTGCCTGGGACAATAGCTCCCAGGAACCACTGGTCATGGTTTGTTTTCTGTTTTCTCTTCCCATTTGCCTGTTTTATTCATTTTTGTCTTGTAGAAACCACACTCAGGTCAGAGCACAAACTGTCCATGAAACAGGCTTACACAGCATCCAGGACACAGAGCCTTCTGTTGGGCTTGCTGTCAAGCTGCTTATGCTTATTCTACTACTCACTATTGACTCTCGTGTCTTCTGAAATTGTTCTTCTCTCTACTTGCGCCTTGGCTTCTGCTGAGGACTCTTGATACAAATGCGCATGGCTTTCATCTGGTACTGCAGAAGGAACTACATAAGGAGATGCACTCAGTCTCTTCAATATCAAGGAATATCCATGAAATATCAGGGTTCAAATTTCTAATAAGATGACACGTGTGCAATAGTAATTCCTCTTATTTTCATAAAGTCCTAAGTTACCACGTTGTGTCTGGCATGAGTATGAGGAGAGTTTTACCAATGGATACTATAGAAATTGCCAAATTACTTCATAAATATTCTGTGGCACCAACTGTATCATATTCTGTCTCCTAATTTCACTGATTACTCATGCCTTAGGTTACTATTTATTCTTAGACAAACTAAAGAAAATGAATGTTCACAAGGCTACTCACCACTATAGCATTATTTGCAACTGTAAAATGTTCAAAATCATATAAATCAAACACAGGAGAGTGGCTAAATGAACCAGCACATGTGCTAGTAACTGGTCTAGTATAGAAACTGTTGTACATGAGGTGGTACAAGGTGCTGAGTCTAGCTACGAAAGAACAGCAAAAAGCATTTATATGTAAAATTTATTAAAAGAATGTTAAGTAAAAACAACAACAAAAAAACAATAGCAACAACAAAAACAAAAATCAAAATTCTGGCTCAGAGCTTGTGGGAATGGTCAACCAATACTGGCCTAACATGAGGCCCAAGCCACAAGAGGAAGTCTGTGCCCTATACTGCTGGATGGCCTAGAGACCTGGGGTAGAATTAAATATGACTGGCAAAAAATAGTCAATGAAGTGATTCCTAATGATATTTTGCTATACTCATAGAAGGGTGCTTAGCCCAAAGTCATTAGAGAGGCTTTCTCCAGCAGGTGATGGAAGCACATGCAGAGACCCACAGCCAAATATTAGGCAGAGCTCAGGGAATCTCGAGCAGAAAATGGGGAGAAAGGATTGTAGGAGCAAGAGGAGTAGAGGAGACCATGAGAACAAGGCCCACGGAATCAACTGAGCAGGGCTTAGAGGGGTTCACAGAGGCTGAAGGGCAGTCACGGAGCCTGTATGTTTTGCTAGGTCCTGTGCATATATATTGTTTGGCTTGAGGGTTTTGTGGAACTCCTGACAGTGGGAGTAGGGTGTGTATCTGACTCTATACCTGCTCTTGGGACTCTTTTCCTCCAATTGGGCTGCCTTGTCCAACCTCCATATAAAGGTTTGTGTCTGGTCTTACTGCTTCTTGCTATGCCCCATTTGGTTGATATTCCTGAGAGGACTGCACTTTTCTGAGGGGAGGTGGAAGAGCAGTGGATCTGGGGGGTGAGGGGAGGTGGTTGGGGGGTGACTAGGAGGAGTGGAGAGAGAAGAGGCTGTGGTCAGGATGTATTGCATGAGAGAAATATAAATAAAGGGGGGAAAAACCTAAAACTATGGTATCTAGTGTGATAACCTTTGGGCCAAAAGCCAAGCAGAGAACACTGTGGAAGGAAGGACAGTCCTCTTAGGATACCTAGGTGACTGGGAACACTTCATTCAAAAAATAAACTTGAATCAATGAGGACCATTGAGACTAAACTGCAAATAAACTACAGAAGTGAAGCAAAAACCCCCATGAGTAACTAAGGAGTGAGTGCAGCCTGGACCCCTGGGGATAGGCTGGTGTCTTGTTCCTTTTCTTGTTCGTGTGAGGAGATTCTCTGGCAAAGGCAGCTTAAGGAATAAAGGTTTATTCTGGCTCACAGTTCAAGGGTATAATCCATTTTGGTGGGGAAGTCAAGGCAGCAGATGCTTGAGATAGTTGGTCATGCTGCACCCGCATTTGGGAAGCAGAGTGATGAACGCATGCCAGTGCCCTGCTTGCTTTCTCCATTTTGTACTGTCCAGGCTCTCCTGCCAGGAAATGGCCCCAACCACAGGCAAGATGGGATTTTCCACCTCAATTAACATAATCAAGATAATTTCCTACAGGCACGCTCAAGGGCCAGGCTCCCAGCTGATTCTTGATTCTGTCAAACTGACAATTAACATGAGCCATTACAGTTGGGTTTTGTGTTTTTGTTCTGCTAAAGCATTCTCCAAGATCTGAAACATTATAGGATAAAGTGTGTGTATTAATCTGTCAATATTTTGAGAATTAGCGTTAACACTGTAGAAGGTCATACATGCTAAATGGAGAAAGAAGAGCACAAGTCCCAGAGACTGACACTGAAGACATCCAAGAGAGTTCATGATTTCTAAAATGTGTGTGTTCATCTCTACACAGGGGTAGTGTGCACACGGTGTATGTCTGTGGCTGTATGTACATGTTTATGTACATCTGTACATATAAGGAGAACAGCTTCATCTTAAAATCTTATATGTGTTCTTTTAGGCCCAACCCTAGACAAGTACAAAGGCTTTCTAACAATTAATAGAGTCAACTTAAATGCCAGACTTGACACTAGCTAGTGCAGCGTGGTCGTGGTTGTTGGAGGGATTCAGATGTGAGCTTAGGTCTGCCTAAGAAAACCCTACGATGGTACACAAACTCTCCACAAGGCTCCCCGGAGTGAATCTGCATGTGACCTGGAACACTTTTATTTTATTTTTTTAACTTTTAACCTGGTATCTCATCTTTCAAAATAAACAAGACCAGGGGTTAGGTTTGACCCCTATTTTCAGACTGGAAAACGATGCTTTATTCCAAGAGAGGAGTGAGAGGCNTGTGCTTCTTGGGCCTCTTGGCGTAGTTAACTACAGTCTCCACAGTCTTTGACACTATCTAATTCAAAGGTTAGAGGTGGAATTATGTCCCTTTCAAAAAGATGCTAGTAAAACCTCAACCATTGGATGTATGTAATCACAGGAAGAGAAGGGAAGTGGTGCTGAGGAAGCTTCTGTCATCTTAGACAGAAATATATACTGGCATGGACAGAAAGCTGACAGGAATATGAATGTGGAAAGTGCTTCTGACAAAGTCTGATGGAAATGGAAGACACATTGGGGAGGAAAAGTGATTCTTATAAAATGGCAGGCAATGGGATTCTGGTGGGGAGAAAGTAGAACTTGTGAGCAAAGGACACACACACACACACACACACACACACACACACACACATTGCTAAGTCAATTTCGGAGTAAAACATTTAAGACATAGCCTGGTTTTCTTCTTGAGAAAGCAATTGGTAAAGAAAGTGAAAAAGGAATTCTTAGGTAAAAAGGAAACAAAAATTTGTAAATTTCCCAGCTTATTAACAAATAAAAATAAAAAGAATGAAAAGCATGCATGTTCTGGAAGAACACCAAAGTCATGTCCAGCTAACTGCTTAAGAGCTGCCATGTGAAGAATAGACCCACAGAAATACCTGGACCAAGGAAACCAAGATGGTGAAACAACACATGCTTTACATGCTTCTGAGGTCCAACAGGTCTGAGAGGGCTAACAACAACTATTTTGCTGTGAAAACAATATCCTTCAATAAACAGGAAGAATGGCCCTAAGTGTGGTTCAGATGCCAGGGTGGCTTTTCCTGTCACCCTGGCCAGCGGGCTGGGCTACTGCCTGTTTCTTTTCAAGGTCATTACACAGAGCCTAGTGCAGAGCCATGGGAAAAAAGGCATCAAGCCAGTTAAATTATTCTCAAAATTTAAAATCCAGCTCACTTGGCCCTGCTAGGCTCTGGGTTTCTTGGTTTATCCTAAGTGCTGCTGCCCTTCTGGAAGAGAAGTGTTTGCAGTATGACTGTCATATCATTGTATGTTTGAAGTAGGTAACTTGAAATCTGGTTCCCCAAGTCCACAGAGGGAGGAAAGTTTTCCCTGGGGTGAGTAGTGCTCCAACCACACTGTAGTTGATGAGAAAGAATCAGAGGCTGATGATGTTTAAATGAGACTCCAGGATTAGAATTAAATTGGGAGCACACTGCAATGTTGTGGATGTATTTTGCTCACAGGAGGGATGAAAAAAAATGTCGAGAAGTTAGAGAGCAGCTGGTAGGCTGAATTGTGTTCTTTCTCCCCCAATAAGTAGAACCCCTAACCGCCCAGGTTCTCAAGAATATGAACTGAGTTAGAAACAGGGTATTTATAACGAAGTCCTTAGAGAAGGTCCAGATCTAATATGTGCAATATCCTTACAAAAGGGGCTCTGTGGCCAAGGGGTGAGCATGCTGAGAAAAGGGCCGTGAGGATGAACACAGGTCATCACGCTAGCCCTGCAAGCCAAGTGTAAGCAAATATTGTCAGCAACCAGAGACTCAGCAGAGTTGAACAGTCCCTCAGGAAGAAAGAACCCTGGCTTGTCTTGCACAGCTAGCTTCAAGAACTCTGAGATACTGAATTTCCACTGCTTAAGCCATCCAGTTTGTGGTATTTTGTGATGGAGGCACAGGAATCCAACACTGATATTCCTAGTACCCACACACAGAGGCAGGTATACATGGGTCCCACAGGCCATTAGAATCTTTATTTCTATGCCTCATGCTACGAACACGTATTATTTTGAACACATAGCCAAGTGTATTGATACTTGCGTTCACTCCCAAGCACTCAAGGGAACCGCTGCAGTTAGAACATTTTTATGGGGCATGCAAAGACCATGGCATGGCTGATGGTGATTAGCATTATGGCTTATAAAAATATAAAACAATGGCAAGATCAATAGACATGCTAAAGCCAAGGGGAGAAAGTTCACAGGGTCTTCCATCTAGATGGAGAACGATAGGCCACCAATGACTGCTGGGAGAGAGAAAATTAGTCTCTCTCAAGGGTGAACTCCCTTTTTGGTTACCCAACATAAAGTGGTCAGCGCTGATGGGATCAGCAGGTTGCATTTATGTATTTGTGTACTCACATACGCATACAGTAATAACAATAAAAGAAAAAGAGGCTATCAGTTGGAGAGTGGGTGCGATGGGAGGCAGTTGGAGGAAGGAGACCTGAGAGGGGCTGGAGGGAGGAAAGGGAGAGGGAAAGGCTGTAATTCTAGTTTACTTAAAAATGTGTAACAATAGCTGCATGGGTGACATCCGTAAAAAGGAAAGAGAGAAAAATAATGAAACTGAACCAAACCAAACAACAGAAATCCAATAAAAACAAACCAAACCAAAAAGTAAATACAAGTTCATGAACTGGGAACGAAATGTTATAAGTACTCACACTGCTGACCTGAATGAAGTTGTCTGTGAGACTAATCTTCCATTTAATAACCCACCTGATCTACGTGTGCACTGGACCTGAACTCCACAGTGCTAAGGCTGTGAATGGTGCAGAAGCGACTGCCCCTACAGAGTATGCAACCACTGACAGCCTCATCTCCCTGCACCAGGTCAGAATCAGTTCACCCCAGTGTGTGATGGGTGGCAGCACACTACATCATCCGCCCATCAAGCTACCTATGGTTGCCTGACTTCCTGCCAGCAAAGGATATGACCTAACCTGAAATTTCCTATTACCAGGGAAAGCACAACCCATGCTTCATTGAAGGCAGCCTCCTCCTGGCCCAGGTGAGAGCCCAGACCAGCNAAGACTGCTGCTTTGCTGAACCAGATGCAGCAATATAAGTAGGCCATGAGTATATGAGATGTGGAGACCCAAACTCCAAGTATAATCTGCACAAACTGGAAAGGGGAACAAGGTCTTTTCTGAGAGGAATCAACTCCTAGGACTTTCGTCTATTCTGCCCTCACAGAGGCACAGGAGTCACAGGACGGGCTCTTTGGCTACTGGTACATCCACGTTCCCCAGGCAGAGAAATAGATGGCAGTGGTATACTGGATTACTAGCTATTGTTTTTATTGGTATCCTGGCTGCCCCTCCTTGTCATCCATATTTGCCTGGGAGTCACAGGTCTCAGAAAGTTGTCTAACCACTAAGTGATGGTAGAACTGACTCAGCCCACACTGCATACTGGGCTTCAAGACCTATTCTTCTGAGATTAGCAGAAAGAGGATCTCCTTGAGAGAAAAATATTGGCCTGACCCTGTGCTTGTGTGGATCTCGTCTGTGAATATGGACAATGAAGTTGTCGTGGACAGGAAGTTTAAAGGGCAACAATAGCTTGCTTTGTTTCCTCTAGAGAGCTTAGTGTACACTTTAGTTCAGCAATTTCTATAAAACAAGTGCTCAAATTATAAGGAAGAAAGAACCAAGGGAAAGTCCTCTAATGGGTTTAATTTGAAATGACTTAAAGTTATTTAGAATTATGATACTACCCATGAACCTTTTCTTTTCTAGAAGTATTTCCTTTCCCAGGTTGTGCTGGGGTTCTCAAGCCTGCATCTTCATGTTTGAGTAGATATTATTATTCATGTGAAGGTGACATTGGTTACAAAACAATACACAACGGGTCGACTAAATAGGAAACTTGGCTCATTTTATAAACTCTGAATTCCAATTTCGTAACCACCATATCGCAGCATTTTCGCCCACGATCATGATATATATGCCTTATCTTATATCTGTAGTTTAAGATTTTGATGGTGAGCCACATAGCAACATGTTTCTACAAGTAGTGTTCAGTAAAAAATAATATTTAAATATATAATTTGGTGCAAGGAAAAAAAAGAAGTGAGATGAATCCATAAATGAGAAAAGAAACATTCATGCTTACAGAATGAAAACTCGAAGCATGTATAAAATCATGCTTCAGTCGAAGGAGGTCACGGCGACTATGGTGAAACGGGGTACAGCAAGGGAGGAGGCTTACTTAGCTCATTTTTTTTTCCCGTAGAGGTTTGGCAGGATCAAAACCAAAGCGAACGTATAGAAGTGAACCTCTTAAAGGAAAAAAGCCCCCATCAAGTAATCCACCAGGGTGATTTAGCCTCTTGTTGTTCCCAAGACTGTGGAGTGTACACTATAGACAAACCCTTGAAATCTTTTTGGTACATTTGTTTTTCCAGGGTGAGTCTGTCGCAATTTTAGAAGCATTATAGTGCTGTTTAGAGTCTGGACTCAGACTGTGGAAGAAAGAACAGAGTACACTTGGAGGAAGACAAGGGCAGTCCTAAAGGGAAGGACTGGACAGAGGCCATTGTGAAATTTTGGTTTCTTTCCTTCTCTCTGTCTCTCTCTGTCTCTGTCTCTCTCTGTCTCTGTCTCTCTCTGTCTCTGTCTCTCTCTGTGTGTGTGAGTGCATATTTGTGTATATTTTTGTGTATGCACATTCCCACATGTGTATGTGTATGCATGCATGTGGAAGGCCTAAGCTGCTGGGAATAGCTTTTGATTTCTCTTCTACCTCATTTATTGAGGCAAGGTGTCTCACAGCTCACTGATATGGCTAGTCTTGCTAGCCAGCTGGCTCTGGATACCCTTCGTCTCCTATATTGAAGGCTGGAACTATAGGAAGATGGTATGCTCACTCAGCCTTTATGTGGGTTCTGGGATGAGAACTCTGGTCCTCAGACTGTTATGGTAAGTGCTTTAACTGTTAACCCAAACTCAGGGTTTCTAAGTATGACTGTGCACATGCATTTGCTTGTATGTTAGAATATATATGTATATATATATATATATATATATATATATATATGAATGTTCGTGTGCACACATGCACACTGAGGAGGGTAACTTCAGAATAAAATCCTACTTTCAAGCTTAACCATAGCCAATTATAAAGGCTGTCAGTGGCAAACGTTGTGGAGGAAATCTTCACCCCAACACTAGACTGGATGCATAGCTAGTCTATTGCAGACCTGGAAGAAGGTTCAGTCATGGGCTACATTTTACTTGGATGGGACCTGACTGCATTGCAGGCCAGTGCACTCATCAGGAAGTGTCCTGGTGGGAAGAAGTGGCTTTGGCAGAAGCATTGTATTGTTCAGGTGCCTCAGCATGGGCCACTTTGTGGGGATGGCATTGTTGATGGGCATATGAATTAGCTTGATTTAATCATACTATATGATCACACATATACCAAAATACCAGATTGTTTCCACAGAATATATACAATTACTTGTCAATCAAAAATATTTGAAAAGAAAACACTTTCTCTAATCTGATTGGATGTTTTTCTTTCCTTGCCTACCTCCCTCTCCCTCTCAGCAGTACTCTGGGGCTGCAAACAGCAGGAGTCATGTGTTTGGGGGTTCATTCCACTAAGAGGGACTTCTTCCACCACAGCCAGTGCCATTCTGTGAGGAAAAATGAAGCCCTGATGGAGTCTGGTCCTTTTCCCACCTTTACTCTCACTTATTCCAATGCAGGATGGATGTGAGTAAGTGCTTAATGGCTACTTCTAGTTAGGCCTGTTATTTTAACTGAACTACTTAAAAACTAACACTTTTCTATACCAATGTAGGCAACAAGAAGGTTAGCAAATGAAGCCCTTCTAGGGAAATGAAATCCTCGAAGCTCCCACCTAATGTGCTAAGGGGTGTTGTTAAGCATGTTAACATGTTAAGCAGTGTTGCTGCTGGCCCTGGCATTGCCTGACACTGTGCTATCAACAGTGGCTACAACTTAAGTTGAGGGTAGTGGGTATGAGGTGAGTGACCTTACAAGCACCCTGGTCAGCATTCCTGTACACACAGCTGACCAGGGTCACTTTATCTTATGTGGAAAGAGTTACATCTTTGCAAAGGGAATGTCTCAGGAGAAGCAGCGTTTTTGAGAAACAGCAGATTCCCATGGTCCTGACCACATCCTTCTTTGGGAGTAGACAAAGGTAGTGCCAGGGAGGACTAGAACCTTGTGATACCACAACTGGACCATTAACGCAGGCTAGATACAGAGACCTAATTTCAGGAGAAGAAGCCACACATATGCACTGATCTGCATAATTCCTTTATGTGCACTTAGACTGACAGAGGACTTTGATACCTTGCTTAAGGTAATAAGGTTGATACCTAAAATTTATGTGAAATTTGGGGGTAAAATTAGGAATAAATAGGTAATCTCAAAGCAAAGAAGACAGCTGCCAAATGTTATGAGCTTGCCATTCCAGCAAATGACAGCAGCAGGGACTATCTGGTTTCTGGAGGACATGCACGGCCTCCATCAGCTACTTGAGGGTTCATCCATCCAGTTGACACACAGGAAGCCCTGGAGGCCTTCTGTATTAGTTAGAGCTACTATTACTATGAAGAAACACCATAAACAACAGCAAGTTGGGGAGGGCTGGAGAGATGGCTCAGTGGTTAAGAGCACTGCCTGCTCTTCCAGAGGTACTGAGTTGAAACCTCAGCCCCACATGGTG
>LZPO01046208.1:0-14779 GCA_001675575.1 Neotoma lepida
CTGATGTGAGTTTGGTTTTCTTGGCAGGCAGGACTCCGAGGGTAGTGGATCACAACCAGCTACTAGATGGTTCGATTAGTCTTTTGCCCCTATTTACAGGTTAGACTACCGATTTGCACACCAGGACTGCTACGGACCTTCACCAGAGTTTCCTCTGATTTTGCCCTGTCCAGGCATAGTTTACCATCTTTCAGGTCCTAATGTGTGCGCTCATGNTCCAACTCCCCAGCTGNGCAGGCGAGACGGGCTGGTGGTGCACCCTGGGTGGACTGGAGAGGCCTTGGGATCCCGCCTTGGGATCCCACCTCGGGCCCCCTGGGCAGGCTCATTGTGCCAGGGCGGCTTTTGGACTCGAAGAATTGGGAAATTAACTCTCTGGGGAGAATCTGTATACCCCAATGTTTTAGATTGCCTGGTGGTAAGAGAGAGCTAGATGAACCACCATTTTTCTCTGGTTTTTAGAATTGCTTTCTAGACCCCTTGGGTTCCAGAATCCACAGGTACAAGTTCCTGATACAAAGTGGCAGAGTAGGGCTGGAGAGTTGGCTCAGGGGTTAAGAGCTGCTCTTCCAGAGTCAATTCCTNGCAACCACTTGGTGGCTCACAACCATCTACAATGAGATCTGCTGCCCTCTCCTGGCCTGCAGGCATATATATGCAGGCAGAACACTGTATACATAATAAATACATAAAATCTAANAAAAAGGTGGCAGAATATTTGAATATGTATTTTTTCTTGGTTTTGATTTTTGAGAAAGGGTCTTGTGACACAGTCTGGGCTAACCTTGAANTTACCATTCTCCTTCACCCCTGGTGTGAGGTCTAGGATTACAGGCTTGAGTGACTATATCCTGCTTTCCCAGTATACTTTTAAATCATATCTAGAATACTTGTAATACCTAGTAAAATATAAGTGTTACATAAATTAATCAGTATACAGTATACAGTAAACAGTATANAGTGTTTAGGGAATGCATAACAAATGTGCATTTTTAGTACAGATATAATTTTGTTCTGAATATTTCTGCTTAACGATTGAATACAAGGAAGCAGAATCCACAAATATGGAAGCCAATTGTGTTTATTTATTGAGATTGTCATTAATGCATGGCCAGGGATTTAATTCAGTAGGTAGAGTGCTTGCTTGGCATGCATAAACCTTTCTTTCAGTTTTCCAACAGTGTGTAAAATACATGTAGTGGCACACATCTGCAGTCTCAGTACTTTGGAGGTGGAGGCAGGAGGATCAGAGTTCAAGGCCAGCCTGGGCTACATGAGACTGTCTCAAAAGAGTGTTAGTAAGTTATGATAATAGCTAAAACATAATCTATAAAGAGATGTTTNTATAAATANGTGAGTTTATTTTCATAAATGTGTAAGATTAAAGTTTCTTGAATCACAGTTGGTAATGTAGCTTCATGAGTTCCATCCCCACAAAAATAAAAAAAGTTCTTCAAACAATTATTATAAAGTCTTCCCATACTACATTTAAAAATGATGTGTGAATTGGGTATCACAACCTACTATTATAGTTTCAGAATTTGGGAAACTGAGGCACGAGGATTGCTTTCAGTTTGAGGCCAGCCTGACTTGTGNACTCAGTCCCAGGATAGCCTGGGATACCAAATGAGAGCCTTTCTTAAAAACCCAAACATGAACTGGCCAGTGGTGGTGCACACTAATCCTAGCACTAGAGAGGCAGAGGCAGGTGGATCTTTGTGAGTTTTGAGGCCAACTTGGTCTACATAGCTAGTTCCAGGACAGTCAGGGCTACGTAGAGAAACCCTGTTTCAAAAATCAAAGAAGGAAACAACAAATCTACTAAAGAAAATAAAATCTAGTTTTAATATAAAAATATAAAAAATGGTAGAATTAAAAAATTTTAAAATCATTTTCACATTTAGGAATGCTAGCAGGAGTAGAGGTGTCAGGATTACTTTGCAACAGTCATAATTTTTAGATTTCTTATTAATGTTCTCTACTTTCATTTGTCTTCATTTTAATTTTTAGGACCCATATGAGGTTTTTCAAGTAAGTATTGGAGTTTTTTGCAAGCATATCTTATTAACCTCAGTCATTTCTGCAGTCTGTTTTAAATTTACAGNAGTGACTGTCTGGTAATTACAAAGTAGGCAGGAGAAGTTCAAGAGCCAGGGATTAAAAAGAATCCAAACTTTAAACATTGTTGTTTTATTTTTCAGTTAGGTTGATGATCTTCATTGCATTTAATAGTGTGCCACTAATCATGTTGGTGATTTGAAAGCCCTAAGGAATTTTTTGATTGTCTAAATGTAATAAAAATTTGTGCCTAGAATTCTGGTGGTCTTCTTACTATGAGCTTAGAGCGAGACCTTCTTGACACTGAGCCCATGAAGGAACTTAGCAGCAAGCGTCCGCTGGTGTGCTCTGAGGTTAACGGGCAGCCAGTTCTCTTAAAGGTAATTTTAAGTTCTGATTTATGGGAGCTTCAGACGTATAAAGGAAGTGGTGATGTTGCTTTTCAGGGAATAAAACAAACCCACTCTTTGTAAAGTATGTAAGTTGACTGGCGTGATGATTGTGTTTGAGCTAATTTTGATTTTTAAAGTTCCTCTCATTTCCCTAAAGAGTACTGTCTTTACTAGGGTTACTTGATGTTCTTTTTTGGGTACACTTACTACATTTTGTTCAATAGCCTTTAAAAATTCTTGTTTTTCCTAGATGTTTCTTGAAAGCTTAGCTATGTTGCCAACACAATCTTGTGCTGCTCAATTTCTTTGAAATTTTTTAAAATTTCATTTTATGTGTTTTGTCTGCNTGTGTATCTTTGTTCCATATGCATGCCTGGTACCTGTGGAGGTTAGAAGAGGGCACTGGGTCCCATGGAACTGAAGTTCACACAGTTGTGAGACACCATGTGGGTGCTGGGACTCAAACTCCCATTTTTCACAACAGCACTAAGTGCTCTTAACCACTAACCAGCTCTCTAGCCCCTTAATTTCTTGTTATGAACTGAGACTGTGAATGAGCTTCAGAGGGTCTTTAAGTTGGCCATAGTTGCCACATGTTTGGGAATATAGACTAGGCTGCAGATAGAATTACTCTTTTTCTTCCCATAATCCAGTATTCAATGCAGATAAAGTACTTAAAGTTAAAATAGAAAAATAGATGTAATTTAACTTACTTGCAATAACTTATCATATTTAAGTTGAGACAATAAATTAGAATGGGATTTTTAATGTTGAAATCCAATACCTTTTTTGTTGTTGTTATTGTTCAGGGCTATTCTGTGGATGTTGACACAGAAGGCAGGGTGATTCATAGAGCAGCCTCCTATCACAGAGCTTGTGGAGATGCTAAAGAAGAGTCTGGGTTACTGCCATTGATATTCCTATTTCTGTGTAAGGTAAAGTTCCTAAGCTTACCTATTGTAGAAATTATTTATTTAAAGTAAGTTTTAAAGTAGTANTTTTTTCTTCTTAATATAAAACAGTTGTTACCTTATAGAGTCACTGTGCAGTACAAATATATTGATGAATTTTTTACTTTGAGTTAAATTTTCTACTTTGTTTCTTAGTCTGATCCTGTTGCCTACCTGATGGTCCCATACTATCCTAAGGCAAACCTGAGNGCAGTTCAAGCCAGTATGCCTTTAACTTTAGAAGTAAGTAAAAATCATTTTCAGGGATGCAGTACATTAGAAACTAACATCTAATATGTAACATCTAGTATTATATGCTGTCCTGCACAAATATTTGGCCTGTGTTATTCTGTTTCATTGTTGCATTGGCTCTGTGCACATGAGAAAACAAGGCTGAGAAGGATTAAGTGACTTGCACAGAACCTCTTAATCCAATAGAACTGAAACTTGAAAATAGGTCTTTCTGGTTCCAGAGCCCAGACTTACACCATTAAGCTATGCTATATATAACTGCCTACGACAATAGTTGATATTTTAATTTTTAAGTGGCAGCTTTAGCTTTTATCATTATAAATTTAGAATTAGTAATAAAGGAGGTTCTGATTATTCTCATTTAGTAACATTATTTTATTCTCTTCTAGCTGCTTTATGTGGTGGTTATTTAAGTTGCCTTAGGGGTGTGTGTGTGTGTGTGTGTGTGTGTGTGTGTGTGTGTGTGTGTGTGTGCCTGCATGTGTGCAAAGAGCACTTGTGATGTTACCAGTTACGTAGAGTATTATTTAACTTTTCTATTGCTGTGATAGAATATCA
This sequence comes from Neotoma lepida, assembly GCA_001675575.1. NCBI lineage: Eukaryota > Metazoa > Chordata > Mammalia > Rodentia > Cricetidae > Neotoma > Neotoma lepida. Next base: position 4,211 of record LZPO01046208.1, read on the forward strand.
TGATTAAGGCAACTTATAAAAGAAAGCATTTAATTGGACTTAAAATTCTAGAGAGTACATGATGACAGAGTAAGGGGTGGTAGGACAGTTGAGAGCTCCTATCTTCAGAGAAAGGCAGGAGGCAGCACACTGGGGAATGACTCCAGTCTTTTGAAACCTGGAAGTCTGCCCCAGGTGACAGACCTCCTCCAACAAGGTCATTCTTCCTAATCCTTCCCAAATAGGTCTACCAACTAAGGATGAGTATTCAAACATGAGCCTATTGAGGCCATTCTTACTTAAACAACCACATATAGTTAAGCTTTATCTAGCCTTTAATTCTTTGTCTGTGATACATCCTTAATTTGAAGGAAGTTTTACTTCACTTCTGGGACAGTCTTTTAATAGAGGCAAAATTTATACATTAAAATGAATTGTCAATTTTTGAAACTCCATCTCTTTCACATGTACTTATTTGTAGGAAGCTTTAAAAGTCATGAGAGGTGTTGCCCGAGGCCTGCATACATTGCACAGTGCAAACATAATTCACGGATCACTTCATCAGAACAATGTATTTGCCTTAAATCGTGAACAAGGAATTGTTGGAGATTTTGACTTCACCAAATCTGAGGTAAAATATCATAGCTTTACTGGACAGAAACCACTTAATAAAGTGATTCAACACTTCCACACAATATGGTAATTTATTGGAAGATCTATACTTTTAGTTAAGGTGTGTCATGTAGTATCTGTAACAATCATCTAGATTGTGATGAGCATTGTGTTTGTGCTGTAAATACAGAAACAATCTGACCTACTAAATGGCATTGACAACATTGATCGTTACTTTTCTCATTAGGACACAGTTGCTAAACATGTAAGAGCCTCCCTCTGCTTGTACTCTTTTCTTTCATAGATTAAATTTAAACATTTATGCTTTGCTATTATTAATTAATTAATTAATAATATGCTTTGCTATTATTAACATAGTACATTTTTAGAAGCCTGAGAACCATGGGTGTTTTTGTTTTGTTTAAGTCTAGGTTCAACTACATGACTTTTAATTTGGTGCCACATTATCTCCCAATAGGCAGTTTGTAGAACTAACAAAGTCCAGACAATGAAGAGAATGTGATATTCTTTTTTTTTATAAATTTTTTTTAAGATTTATTTATTATGTATGCAGAAGAAGGCACCAGATCTCGTTACAAATGGTTGTGAGCCACCATGTGGTTGCTGGGAATTGAACTCAGGACCTCTGGAAGAACATTCAGTGTTCTTAACCTCTGAGCCACCTCTCCAGCCCGAGAATGTGATATTCTTATGTGGATATATTTTTGTAGAGTAGGCAGTCTAGGAATATAGATGATCACAAGGGAGAAATTTCCTCTTTGTTTATTTTAATTGACAAAGATGTATATGTTTATTATAGATAGCCTGTTGTTTTGAAATATGTATATAATATGAATGGCTAAATGAATAATTCCCATTTAAANTACAACAGCTTTATTGAGATAGAGTTCACACATTTTTAGCATATTCATGAGGTGTTGTATTGATTACCACTATCTAATTCAGATAATTTTTATCACACCCCAAAGTAGTCATTGATTAGCAGTTACTTTTCATTTCTGCTTCTGTTCAGGCCTTGGAAATCAGTAATATACTTTGTACTTCTGGATTTTCTTATTCTGTAATCTCATAAAAGTAAAATTATGCAAATAGTTGGCCTTTTGTGAATCACTTTTGTTACTTAGTGTAACATTCAGAGTTAAATGTATGTTGTTGAATGTTTAAAGACATAATTCTTTTTGTGGCCAAATGTATTTAATTATATGTATATGGGAAATTTTGGTGTGTGTTTTCATCAGTGGATAGATACTTGGATTTACATNTTTTNGTTTGCTTGAGACAGGGTCTCACTGGGTAGTAAATGCTGGCTTTGAACTTTCTTTGTAGCACAGGTCTCGAACTCCTAGTGCTCTCCTGCCTCAGCCTTTGACATGCTGAGATTACAAGTATGTATCCTCAAGTCTAACTCTATTTAGGCTTATGTTTTTNGGTTATTATGAATTAGGTTGCCGTGAACATTAGTGTACAAGTTCTTTGTGCAGACATTCTGATTGCTTTGGGAAATGGAATTGCAGAGTCATGTAATTTGGTTTTCTTCCTATTGAAAATTCTTAGTGTTTGATAGAACACTTAACAAGTTACACAGTCATGCATGGGGGGGAGTGATAATTTATATTATAATTGNTGTCCACATATCTCAAAACATTGTAAGCAAACAAAACTGGCTTAGAAAAAATGTTTTAAGTGGCAAGAGTTCTTGATCAACTGCCATGNAAGATTATGTCTAGTGTAGACACTCTGCTTGAATTGTTTTCTAAGTTTCAAGGGTCCCAGTATAGAGATTCTAAATCCTTAAGCATCACTACTTCTGGAGTTTGTATTGCCAAAAACTGTTGGAAAATGGAACTTGTAGCTGGGTGGTAGTGGTGCANGCCTTTAATGCCAGCATTCGGAGACAGAGGCAGGCGGATCTCTGTGAGGTTGAGGCCAGCCTGGTCTACAGAGTTCCAGGACAGCCAGGGCTACACAGAGAAACCCTGTCGCAAAAAACAGAAAACAAATAAACAAACAAAAAAATCCTCCAAAAACAAAAAAAGAAAATGAATTTTGATTTTGGCTGTATGAAAATCTATTCCAGGTACTATTGACTCTGGGAATAAGAATACTATATTCTTTTCTCAAAAGACAAACTTAGGCCATTTTTAAAAATCAGGTTTAAAATTATTTCTAGCAATGAAAAACATGAAAAATTTAAGAAAACTATATTGATTCTGGTAAGTTTACAATAAATATATCCTGTTTACTGTTTCCCTTTCTTGAGAAACTTTTCCAGAGTACCTACTGTTTTCCTTTCTCATAAGCCTTATGTAAGGATTCAGTTTCTTCCCATACATCCTTGTCAATCACTGCCATTATGTACTTTGGTCATTTGGTTGTTACAAGTTTTAAAATAATTTTAGAATAATGTATTCTTAGTGGTTTTTATATGATAGCTCAAAAGAATGAAAAAGTGAATATGAAACTAATATAAACTTGGATTGTAAAGGATTTTTATATAGACTAATGTTTTGAAACATTTATTGTCCCNTATTAATTTATCTGAGAATTAAGATAACACAAGAAAATAATTAAGGACATCTAACCTCAATTTTAAGGATTCTTGTCAGTTTATTTTTGAGCATATCATTGGTAAAATTGTAGATGTGACTGTTCCAAGAATCACTCCTTTTATATTAATTTGTCATCTGATATTCTTACCCAAAGTACTATTTTAATCTTTCATTTAACATGCCCAGTTGATGCTTTAGCTGCTGAGTTTTAGATTTTACTTAGAGAAATTTGGATAAAGATTGTAAGTGGAGAAAATATATAATTAATACTTAGTGATATATAGTAGGCAGTATGCTAACTAACATTATCTTTGTAACAGCTCTATAATATAGATATTATATTTTAAAAGTTAGTTTAGACATGAAAAACTTAAAATTTAAGACCANACAGCAAATAAATGTGAGAGTTGGAATTGCAACTAATGGCAGACTGAATTTAGGTGTCATGATTTGTCATTGACTGTCCTTTGATTTCTTAGAAAATGGTATATTTAGAAAATGGTCATGAAGAAAAGAAAGTGGATTTGTACAATTTAATTTAAAATATTTAGAATGCTCAGAATTAGAAAATAGTACTGCATTGTGAATTTATTAAAATATGCAAACAGGAGTAGGGGAGATGGCTTCATGGGTAAAGTACTGTCCATGCTTGCCTGATAACCTGAGTTTGATCCCTGAACCCATGTAAAAAGTCAAGAAAGCCTGATGCAGTGGCACATACCTGTAATCTCAGCTCTTCTACAGTGAAATGGGAGGTAGAGACAGGAGAATACAAAGCTTTCTGGGCAGCTTGCCTGGCGTAGGTAGTGTAGCAGCAGAAAGAGCAAGAAAGACCCTGCTTCAACAAGGTGGAAGGTGAAGGCTTGCTCCAGAAAGTTGTTCTCTGACCTCTACATATGCTCAGTGGCACACATGCTCATCCATCCATCCACAAGCATACGTGCCCACAAACATGCACATGCGTGCACACATGTAAAGATTAAAATTAAAGTGTACAAAACAATGTGATCAAAGAATCCAGAGTCATTCATTTTTAGTCCTCACCTGCAATCTGAGTATAACAAAAGTAAAATTTGTAAGACTAGGAAATTAGATACTTNAGAGGTAGACAATGANATATTTCAGAAGACCTTTAAATTGAGAACAGAGGCTCTCACACAAAGCCCTTAACTGTTTTGTCTCTAAAATGCTTACAATACTGTTTTTGTAGAGTCAGCGAGCCTCAGTGAACATGATGGTTGGTGGATTGAGTTTGACATCACCTGAATTGAAAATTGGAAAACCTCCTTCTGCAAGTTCAGACTTATATGCTTATGGCTGCCTTTTATTATGGGTATGTTGCTTTTTAAAAATCATCAATAATTTACATAATGTTTCAGAATGTAAAGGGATGATTGTAGTGGTTTTCAGCCATTTTTCTGGATGAAGAATAATGGTGTACTTTTTAAAAGTAGAATTTGTGTGTGGATTTGTGTGTGTTGTGTTTGTGTGTATGCATGTAGAGGCCAGAAATCAACTTTGGATGAGTTATTTAGGAGTCATTCACTTGGTTTGTTGAGACAGGGACTTTCATTGTCCTGGAGCTTGCCAAGTAGGCTAGGGTGGCTGTCCAGTGAGTTACAGAGTTCTGCCTGTCTGCCTTCCCCACGCTGGGATGATAGACGTGCAACCAGGCCCAGGTTTCTTGCCCCTCCCGCCCCATTGTTTTTAGATGGGTTCTGTGGATCAAACTCAGGAACTCATGTTTGGGTGGCAAGAACTTAACCAATTATGCTATCTTCCCAGTCTTAGAACTTAAAAAAAATTATTAAAAAATTATAAACTGTTGATATCCTTCTTATTACTATGTACTTTCTATAATTTAGATTGATATATATTATAGGCATTACATTGTTCTTAGTTTGTTTATAGTCAGTATTGACAGTGAAGACAGTTTTATTCTATAGTAATGTAGAAGAAATTCATGAATTGTGGAAAATAATGCTGTGAACACTAGGTGAAGTGAGTGATTAGGGGCTGGAAAGGTGGCTTAGTGATTGAGAATTTGAGTGGTTAGCTATTAACAGGGAAGGATATCTGTTCTTGTAGTGAACATTATACTGGCGCCTCTGGCCCAGGGATGAGCAGATGTTTTCTGTAAGGTGTAACATGAATTCTAATAGGTCTTTTTAATAATAAAAAAACCTGGATCCAGATATTGGGGTAAAGGGTAAATAAATGCTGAAAGATCATGACTTAGGGTTTTCTGAATTTCATTTGTATCTGTCTCCCTTTTCATTTCTAATTTTACTANTTTGGGTCTTCTCTTGCTTAATTTGGATAAAGGTTTGTCAATCTCATTTAGCTTTTTAGAGAAACAAATCTTCATTTATTGATTCTTTGTAATGATTTTGGTTTTTTGTTTATTTCTATTTCATTAATTTTAGCCTTAATTTTTGTTAGTTTCTTCCTGTCTAATCTTTGGATTTAATTTAATTTGTTCTTATTTTTCCAAGGCCTCAGGTGTATCAATGAATTATTAGAGATCTTATATTTTTAGATNTTGATACTTAGTACTGTAGACGTCCCTCTTAGGAATGCCTTCAGTATATCCTATGGATTTTGGTATGTTGTGTTTTCATTTTCATTCAGAACTAGGAATTTTTTTGATTTCCTTCTTGATTTCTTCAGTTATCTAGTTATCATTCAGCAGTGTAGTAACTGCTGACACTGTTAAGCCATTTTGTAATCCCTCCAAATTTATATGTTGTCCTTTTGTAGCCAGCCAAGTTCTTTCTCTGACTCAAATGTGTCCAACCTTTTTACATTGTGGCAAGACATTGTCATCAATCAGTCTAGTTAAAAACAACAACANAAACCACACACAGAATCTCATGATTTAAGTAAATCTGTGATTTTGTATTGGGCTAATTTATAGATATTCTTGTCATATAGTCTCCATGGGCCCTACTTTGGACACATGTGTACGAGTAATCCTTTCCCTCTTAATAAACACTGTTCTTTTTAAAAACACCTGCATTTTGCCTATTGAAGAAGGTCATTGTTTTAGTTATGGTTTTTATTGCTGTGAAGAGACACCATGACCATAACATCTCTTATAATTGGGGTGGCTCACTTACAGTTTCAGAGGTTCAGTCCATTATCATCATGATGGGGAGCATGACAGCGTGCAGGCAGACAGTACTGGAGAGGTAGCTGAGAGTCCTACATCTTGTAGGCAACAGGAAGTGAACTGAGACTCTGGACTGTATCCTATGCATAGGAAACCCCAAAGCCTGCCCCAACAGTGACACACTTCCTCCACCAAGGTCATACTTACTCCAACAAAGCTATACCTCCTAATAGTGCCACTCTATGAATTTATGGGGACCAATTTCATTCAAACTACCACAGTTACACAAACAATAAACAATACATGACTTTTTGAAAATATCTTCTTTCCGTGTAATGCTTTCAAAACTCATGCATATTGTCTAATATAGTTTTTGTATGAGTAGACCAAGTTAATTTGTTCACATTAAAGGATATTTGGATGGTTCTAGCTTTTGGTTATTACAAATAAAGCTGCTTGTAACAGCTTTGTATGTGGTTTTGTTACAAACAAAATGTCTTTTTAGGGTAAATATCTCTGAGTGAGTTTGCTGGGTCAGATTATAACTGTGTGAATAATTTTTATAAAGAACTGCCAAACTACTTTGCAGAGTGGGCATCGTTTTTCACTGTATTCTACATCACTGTCACCACTTGGTATTGTTATCTTCTATTTTAACCATATTCTTAGAAGTATAGAAATATCATGGTTTAAGTTTTCATTTCTATAATGAGTAATTATTTTGAGCATATTTTATTTGTTTTCTATATACTTGATGATGTCTCTTCATAGCTTTTGTCTGTTTTTAAATGGATTGTGTTCTGACTATTGATTTTTTTAAAAAAGCATTTAAAATCTGTAGATGTGCTTGATATCTTTGGTTATGAGTATCTTTGGTTATAAGTATTAAACTAGTATGAATGGGATAGTTTTTCTGATATCTTACTTAGTAAAATTTTTATTAGTATATAGAAATGTTACTGATTCTTTTGTGANTTTTCAACCTGATACTTTGCTGAATCTTTGATCAGATCTTGGAGTCTTCAGGGGAGTTCTTTAGGAGCTTTTAAATATGGGGTCAGATCATCTGCAGATGGAAAATTTAACTTCTTTTTTTTGTGTCCCTTTTATTTCTTTTCTTGCTTTGGCTACGAAGTTAGCACTATATTGAATAAAAGTATTGTGAGTAGACATCCTTATTTCTTGATTTTAGAGAAAATGCTTTAATATTGCATTAGATAAAATAGAGAAGTACGAAATAATTCAAACAAGTATGGATTATTCTAATAGCTACAGAATACACATTCTTCCACCACTCTGTGAAACTTTGTCCATTCATTTGAGAAGATCTCAAACAAATAAGTCCCGTCAGTTTTCATGCATGTGACATGATCTCACTTTTTAACCTACTGTAGGAAAGGTACGTGGGATGAAGTTTTAAGAAACATTAGGGAGAGCCTTGGGAATAGTGGTACATGCTTGAGATTCTAGCGCTTAAGAGGGAGAGACAGGAGACACTGGCCAGACTCTCCAGGCCAGCCTGGGCTATGCAGTCAGACCTTATTTTTAGAAAAACAAACAGAACTAGAAACANAGAATAAAACAAAGCAAATACAGTAAAGAAAAAACAACAATGAAAAACAACAGTCTAACTATATCCTCATTGCTGAGGAGGTAGAGAATGGAGACACTGCCTTTTTCCTCAGGCATGTCATTTTGCAGTTTATTTGCTATGAGATTGGGACTAGTGAGCCATTTTTCTCTCTGAAAGCCAAGAGGTAAGAACAGAAATAGCTTATTGGAAGCTGAACTCTTCTCTGCCCTTCCCACCAGGGCTTTGGTGACCACTGCCCGGCTGAATTCTTGCCTGCATTTTCTCATGTAGCTTTGGAACTCTTTGAATGTAGAAACTACCCTCTAGCTCCTACTTGCTGAGTCTGTGCATTCACTCAGTGTATATACAGTCAGCAGAAGCATTCTGCCCCAGCATGTGTAGGTGTGGAAGATGCTGGAGATAGGCATATATAGTTGTGTCCTACACTCTGAGAGTGTAGGAAACGGTGAGGCCAAAGTTGTCTGTGCTGAGAAGAAAGGCACAGGCAGTGAGTGGTCCTGTGTGCTCTCTGCCTTAGCCTTCCTGCTCATAGTCTAATGTAACCACTTTGGCTCCTCCTCAGAGGTTGGGCTGCTTTTCTTTCAGCATGATTACATTTCCTACCACATAGACCTGAGTTTTCCAGGTCTGTTCAAGTCCAAACCAGTTTACTGGGTCCCCAACTTCTCAATGTGGTTGATTATTCAGGCAGTGGAGATGGAGGAAGGCCTTTGTGGCTTGAAAATATAAAAATCCAGCCACATCACTGATGAGCAATTTAGAAAATACAAAGACTCTTGTCTAGTGTCTGTTGTACAGATCATTGACCTCCTGTTTTAATCTGTGTTTCACAGAGTGCGCAATGGAGTACCCATGGAGCTTGCCATGGCTTTTGTTTCTCTTGGTGCTCAAAGCCCTACTGAAGATAAATCCCCCTTTCTTTTCCTACTGTCTTGCTTGGTGCCCAGTGTTAGGGTTCCTGTTTCTTTTTCAGACCTGGAAATGCATTTCTGCATTTCCCCTGGTTTTGAGTTGCTGTTCATGTTGCACTGCTGTGCCTTTCCATGCTGTTGCCCCCTCCTTGCAACCATAAACCTGATACTTTTATTTCACATTCATGGGGACATAGGCAAATGCCCCCACCAAAGGGGAAAAACCTGCAGTTAGTATTTCTAATTTAAATGAATTATGGTGAAAATAAATGAAGAACTCAAGATGACAACAGTTGTATTTGTCTTAAATTCTGGTGTGTAGATGACAAGCAGCAGTGATCGATTATAAGAAATAGTCAAATTTGTTTATACTTTTCCATTTCTAAACTCTTAAGAATATACATATAGTCACTTACTATAGACAGCAGAACAGTCATATCTGGATTTATGTTTTCACCAAAAAAGAATGATAATTTTTTTTAGATTGAAAACCAAACTAAACCCTGCTTAGTGTTTTCTGCATTTCTGTCCTGTAAAATTTTACTACTCTTGTTTGTGTTCTTGATGTTTGTCTTTAATTGATTTTACATAATTTTTTAATGTGGTTATTACAGACTTCTTTTGTAAAGCTGATTTCCAGCAAAAATTGGTACAGGACATTTTCTTTTTTAAAATTTTTACTTATTTGTTTTATTTTTGAGATTATAATTACAGCATGTCTTCCTTCCCTTTCTACTCTACAAACCCTCCCACATATCCCTTCACACTCTACTTCAAATTCATGGCTTTTTTTCACTATTTGTTATCGCATGCATATATGTATACTCATGTATACACATTCTCTTAAATATATAAATATATAATGCTACCTATAAATGTATGTTTTCAGGATTGACCATTGCACTGGACAGCCAATTTGGTGTACCCTTCCCTGGGGAAGACCATCTCTCCTACTCACAGCTTTCCTCAGTTGCCTATAGTTCTTTGTGTAGGGTAGAGGCCTTATGGACTTTTCCCTGTCCACTTTGGCATGTTCATTGGTGTCATCTTTGTTCAGCTCATGTTTGGGCAGTCATGTTGGTGAGACTTTTTGAATGTAGCTTCTGACATTACTAGAAACACAATCTCTCAGCAAACTCTCTGATCCTTTGGCTCTTAGATATTTTTGCCCCCTTTTTTGCAATGTTAACTGAGCCTTGAGTGTGGGAGTGTTTTGTAGATGTATTCATTGGGACTGGGTTCCACAACTCTACATTTTGATTCATTGTGGTTTTCTGTAATGGTCTCCATCTGTTTACAAACAGAAGTTTCCTTGATGAGGGGTGAAGACTACACCATCTGTGTGTATAAGGACAAATATTTATAGATTATTGTTGGGGATTATGCTGGCTTAGTTAAATAGTAGCTGTAGATTCTCCTCCAAATAATTNTGACAGTACTAGCACTGAGTCNTTAGCTAGGTTTCCAGTTCTAAGCATGATTTCCTTGTTGAGTGGGTCTTAAATTTAATTAGAGAGCTGTTTGTTACCACCAAGATATGTGTGTCATTATTGCACCCTTAGGGTTATCATATCATACTAGTTGTTGATGTGCATTGTAGGTGTCATAGCTGGGCAGGACTCTGTATTGCCACCTCTTCTGCAATACTGACTGAGCCTTAGGTGTGGGAGTGTTCTGTAGAGTTAAAAAAAATTTTTATAGAGCTTATTTACTTCTTTGGTTCAGTTTATTCCAAAGAGGATTTTTTTTTCAATTATGAATGAGATTTGCATCTTTTGATTTATTTCTCAT
>LZPO01046211.1:3071-14735 GCA_001675575.1 Neotoma lepida
TGTGTGTGTGTGTGTGTGTGTGTGTGTGTGTGTGTGTGTGTGTGTGTGTGTGTGTGTGTGTATACATGCACAAGGGAATCTCAGCCCCTTCAAAATTCTTATCTTTGCCACCAGGTTATATTGATTGGGACTCTTTCACATTATAACCTGTGTAGGAGCTACCACTAGAACCAGAGAAAAGTTGTTAAGAGTATACACTTCACTAAGAAAATTAGAAAACTCTGTTTATAAAAAGCCAAAATGATAAGAGCTGGTGGATAAAGTGACTAGTTGAGCTGGTGATGCTGATTTGGATGAAGAATAAGGCCAGACTACATACTAATTAGAGTTTCTTATATAGCTCCAGGGCTACCAGAGAAGGACACAGATGGCATCTGCAGAATAGATGTCTAGAACATCTTCATGTAGACCTATGCTCAGTACTTCATAAGGCAGACCTTTGGTTTTCTAGCACTTCTTTAAGATTCTTTTAAGTTAATCTTTCTGAGCTATATACTGTGTGAGGCACTGTGTAAACAGGCAGTCTTGTGCATGTTCACAAATCTACAGGCATATTTGCATGTATATATGTCTATGGTATCTATGTTTATCATATTCTCCTTAGTTTTTGTAACAACCACAGGAACTACTTGGTTTTATTCTCCTTTTGCAGATTAAAATATTGGCAACCAAAAAGTTGAAATGCCCTGTCTAAGATGAGCTGAAGAGATGGTATTAAAGCCCATTTCTTCTGGTTCCAGGCCCTTCTGTCTATCTCACACTGCCTCCTTGGTAACTCCCCATTTGTCATGAGTTCCTAATGGTACTTGTACACTAGAAACATTCTTGGCATGATTCCACTGACCATGGATCCAAGTGCCTTGTGTTGCCTTCACATGCACTCAGCTAAACTCTTCAGTTCAGATTTCATGGCCCCATGTGCCCAGCACCACTCTGGACACCAGGGGTACACACCCCACGCTCTCAGCCATGGCCCCTACCTCTACCACTGTCAGTGCATTGTTAGACTCCATGTCTGCCCAGTCTCCCCAGCTACCTTAAGCAAAGCCCTGTAGGACCCTGAGCCAGCACAGTGGCTTCAGGGGTCATGGGTTGCACTTCCTTACACCTTTCTATCTTTCATCCCTGCCTGTCCCCTTTCTAAATTAGGCATTCTGAAGAAGTTTCAAAACCCCAGACTCTCCAGTTAACTGATGACAAGGCATGTTTACTTTAGTAAGGAATTTATTTAACCTATCTAGATGATGGGTTAAACAAATGCTTAAGAAGGAAACCCTATTGGGAACAAAGCCATATGTAATTAAGTTTCCACATGAAATTATTTGTATTGCTCCCAGAACTATGAGAACAATTAATACTTTTCTGATGGTACCTCATTTAGAAAAAGAAAAAAACTAACATAAAATCATTTTCTTAGTTTCTTCCCAGCTAAGACAAGCACACATTTTCCCCAGAGAATGTAGGACTTGGGTAGAGTCTGTGTACTGGTGCCCTGGACAAGTGGTAGGTGATAATTGTGTCTTCTCGCCAGCACCCCCAGCTGGCCTTTGTAGATGTTTCAGTGTTCAGGAGAAGTCCTGGATCCTTTCCCAACCTTGCCTGTCCCATCACACTCTCTCACGCAGACCGCAGTCCATTGTCTGAGCACACCATCTGCTCTGGTGACCTGAGAAAGAACAGTTTGTAGCTACGGCGGATTTTCGATTTGTTTTAATTTCACTTCTTTTGGAGGAACTCCACCTTGCCATGGCCATGTCAGCCCAGGCAGTGACCGGATGTCTTACCATCATATGCAGAGCTTTCCTGGTTCTGCACTAGAACAAACTAATCTGTTTGCTTATCTGTAGCCCTTGAAGCAAAGAAGAAGTGGCAGTTTAAGGAGGTTTGAAACCCTGGACTGGAGCCAGGTCTTCTTTGCCTGCACACTCCACTCTGCATGTTCCAGCCCTAGGAACAAACAGCATTATTTTGTTTCAAACTGTGCTTAAGGGAAGCCAAGACCTTGTAACTGGAAACTTCCCAAACAGTGAAGTCTAAGACTAAATTTAGTGTTCTATTTAAAAAATAAAATAAATTGAACATTTTGTCTGTTCATCTTTTACATGTTGTAAGGGGGGTGGGGTTGAGATTAACCTAGTCACACTGACAACCTAAGAAGAGTATTCAAAGAGTGAGAAGCAAGCTAATCCTTTTGATGAAGAGGGAAATCCTTAACAAAATGTAATGAAGTGGCATAAACTACAGACTCGGCAGCCAAACTCGCAAAGTGGCGTAACCTCTCTAATCTCCATTACATAAAATTTTATTGTGGCTCAGAGTGTATGAAAAACTGTTAAAGAAACTTCTGCTGATAGGAAGTAGGAGAAAAGATTGCTATGTTTTATTTATGTGGGTTTTCAACATAAATATAATTAACTGCTTTTTGAATTGTACTCATTTAATTATGTGTAAGTTAGTTTTCTCCTGTTCATGTTGAACTGTAACTAAAGCAAAAAGAACCTTGCGATGCTGAGGAGACTGTAATATGATACAATGCATTAGCAGTGGAATCTGTGGTCCTTTGGTACAACTTCAGCCAGCCCGTCTCCACACTGATTTTCATCCCCCTCTACTGCTTCATCTGTAGTTTGAACAAACACTGAACACCTGCTTTGGACAAGAGAGGATTCAGATTGTTAGCAATTCCCAAATGCTGTTACAAACACCCAGAAAGCATGCTAAAAATGGAGGTTCACAAATAGCATCTCCAAACACTTGGGTTCAAAAAGTCTAGTGCAGAACCCAGGATTTTTCTTTTTTTTTCAAATTTCCCAGTGATTGATATACAGCCAGACTTGGAATTATGGAACACACTGTTCTTCTTCGGCAGGAACAATAGTAACTTGGTGGTGGTGGTGGTTGTGCACCCCTGGCTCATCTCCACTTAGAACTACATACCAGAGATTATATGTTTGTCTAGAATACTAGTCTACAGACTAGCACTTAGAAGTTCTTAGAAAAATCTTCTCTTTGAAAGAGCTTTGGTTGTGACCTTAGGTGATCTAGAGAAGGGCATCACTAAGCATAATCTATCCAGCTTCTCATAGCATTGTGGGGGCCAGGGCAGTCCAGCATGTAACTTAGGGTTCATGGGTAATAGAGATCTGGAGGCATGATGTTTCTTTTTAGCCATTTCATTAAAAACATAACCCTAAATTTTTTATTATTTGAGCAATAGGGGCAATTTGCAAAATAAATTTGTATATTCTTGTGGGGAGTATGTGTCCCCACACACACATGGGGCGTGTCCATGTGTGTATGTGTATGTACAGATGTCCTCACCTGTATAGGCTAGTGTGGAAACCAGAGGCTGACATTGGGACGCCTTTCCTCAGCTACTTCTCTACATTATTAGTATTATTGATTTCTTTAGAAACAGTTTATCCCTGAACCTGAAGCTGGTTGTTTGTACTAGGTTGGCTGGCCAGTGAATCCCCAGCTCTGGGGTCACACATGTGCACTGCCACACACCAGCTTGTTATGTGTTCTAGGGGTCCAAATTCAAATATTCATGAATTTGTATGTGGTGAATTGTTAACTCACTGAGCTGTCTCCTGGCGCTGAGTATTCTTTAGGTTTTAGCAGTAAGAGATCATTTCTTATGACACCCAAGAAACACAAATGGGCAATATTAAAATCACTTTCCTCTTAATATGTTTGAAAATGTCTAAATGAGGCCCACTTTGGCAGATATCTCAAAGGCATTCATTTATGTTATGAGAATATGTTATGAGATGTTATGAGAAGCAACACTGAAGCACTATGTGCTATGTTAGTGGGACAAGGATTTATAATTCCCCTTTGATAGTTTTGAAGATGGCAAGTGTGGTCACTTTGGTGTGCTGTGAGATTAGACCATGCACTCATGGATTTCTACAAATAAAAGAGAAAGTCCCAGGTTTGCAGTTTTGCTAGCTTGATGACTATATTGAATCTCCTAGCTAGATACCTCAGACAGTCCTGTTAGTAGACTGTTCCTCAGAAAAAAGACAGCAGGGTTGAAAGAGAGAGAATCAGACTTCAAGTCAGGGTAGTTTTGTTCTGATTCAGCCTCTTCCTCTGCCATGTACTTAATCCCTGTAAGCCATTTTCTAGCCACATGGCCATGAGTGAATTGATCTCTGACACCTCTAAAAGTAGGACTGGTAAAACCATAACCCAGCACTGGCCATGCATTACTGATTCCATGATTACCACTGGACACTGAATCTCATGTTTATAACCAGTGACCCCCAATCTGACTTTCAGAATCAAAGAAGGCGGTAGAGATCCTGGAGAAGGGTGCTGGAGAGATGGCTCAGAGGTTAAGAGATCCTGGAGAATTTTGCAGACTGTGTGTATGACTGATGTTGGTGATGGTGAATTCCTCAAGCCACAAAGAATAATCACAGCAACATGTAGGTTTTGCATCTCCACTCACTTCTCACGAGTCACTTAGTCACTGGCTGAAGGGTCATTCAACAGAGCTTGAGTGGCCCAAGGAGCTTGTGTATTCACATGGCTCAGTGTTTCACCTGGCACCCCACAGGAAGGAACATAAGCAGCCTCTCTGTCTTCATCCATCCAGCCCTAAAAGCTCTGATGTGCCAGTCTCCACTGCCCGATGCTCGCCCCAGGCAGAATCAGGGATTCCTTCTGTATATGCTGACCTACTTGAACCTCTATTATAGCACCTCTTTCATAATGCTTTTGTGTTGAAGTTGATTGTTTGCATTTTGATCTTTCTCTGTCTATTTAACTTGCTCGAGGGCATGACGTGTACACATAGTGGATGCTCAGTAATTGTCCGATTAATACAGATCAGAGCACAGAGGCAAATTCATGAGAGCAGGGAGCACAGACTCAGGAGCCTGGCTTCCCAGGGTTCATATCATANCTCACTCCTCAGCTCTGTGACCATAGGCAAGTTTCCTTCCCTGCAAAATGAAGACATTACTACAACTACCTTATAGGGCTCTTGTGGGAAGTGAATGAGTTAAACACACGTGAAACAGTCCTGTGTAAAGATGGTCATGACAGTGATTTTGGCTTTAGTCTTTCTGACTTTGCTCTTATTTCCTAAGGTTGAATTTGAGATTTGCTCCATAAGGAAGTCTTTTCATCTATTCTCTCACTTCCTAAGGTTGAATTTGAGATTTGCTCCATAAGGGAGTCTTTTCATCTATTCATGCAAGGTCAGGAATTCACACACAACTCCTCCCCCCCCCCTCCTGCCAAGTTCTTCCTTCTTTCCCCACTGATAGTACTCACGACTCCCAATTTAGTTATGTTAGTTTTCTTTTGTTTTTCGAGACAGGGTTTCTCTGTGTAGCCCTGGCTGTCCTAT
This sequence comes from Neotoma lepida, assembly GCA_001675575.1. Taxonomy (NCBI): domain Eukaryota; kingdom Metazoa; phylum Chordata; class Mammalia; order Rodentia; family Cricetidae; genus Neotoma; species Neotoma lepida. Next base: position 8,437 of record LZPO01046211.1, read on the forward strand.
AACTCACTCTGTAGAGCAGGCTGGCCTCAAACTCAAAAACCTGCCTGCCTCTGCCACCTGAGTGCTGGGATTAAAGGCGTGTGCCACCACGCCTGGCTTGCTACGTTTCTTTGGGGGAAAAAAACCCACTAAAACAATGGTATAAATCCATTAATTAAAAATAAACTATAATCTTAGGAGATTTGAAAGTGAATATAAGTCCACTTATACTCAATTAGNTGGCCAACTGATTTTCTTTTTCCTGAGTACCAGCTTTGATCCACTGATGACAGATGCACGTTAAGAGGGATCCTGAAGCCATCTCCTTGTTCAGCAATGATTGTCACAGGCACAGAATAGAGGCATAGCCACACACTTGCTGTCCATCTTTACATGGTTTGTTATTAATAATGCAAGCTTCCCTTTTTCTTTTTCACCTTAAAGATGAAAAGAAATACTTTCCTCTTTTGTGGTAGCTTCTTCTCAACGTAGCTTACCTTGCTGTAGTTTCTGCCTCAGCTTAGGTAGCTAACACTTTTCTCTGGCAGTTGTATTTGCTTTGATGTTTTGAAGTGTCAAATCTTGGCAGGAAAGCTTTTTACTCTGATTAATAACTTGCTCTAATTACTCTAGCTAGGAGGTAGCTTTAAAAAGAAAATGGAAAGAGAAGGGATTAAGTGAGATGCCTTGAGGAAGCTGCTTCTCAACTCTTGGAGTTCTTAGAGGCCTGACTCTACTTGACCACATTGGAATTTATTTGTTTTTGGTTTTCCTCCCTAACGATAATGGGGGAAGGAGAGCTAAGTTGAGTTCCACCGCCTACAAGAGAAATACTTGAAGAAAGATTCCTCTCCATACTCCTCTACAGAAGAGCACGGCATCTCCTCTTCTAAGCGGGACATTCTTTGCTCTTCTCTTCACATATTCAGCATCTGTCTTAACTATCGGCAGGCTGCTTGACTTTAAAAGCCCACTCTTCCCCCTGCATATAGTCAATACAATTGGAACATAGTTAAACCATTTATAATTTAAGGATTTTTCTTTACATGATGAGGCTTACTCACAGAGTACCTGAAAACTTTTTGCTGATTCTACAGTGGATTTCCCACTTGAAAACAATTTATAATTAAAAGCAAAAATCACAACAGCACTTATTTCTGACAGCCACAAAGACTGTAAGTAAAGAACCTACTTCTCAAGCTGAGAATGCTAATAAGTTCCCCAAGACACAACATTAACTAAACCACTGTACTTAAGATGAATCTTGTTGAAATGCATGGACTTTAAAGTTACAGATATGCAGTTCTTTCTCTACTCTATTTCATCAGTTTGTTTTTGTTTAAGCACAGAGGGGAAATCCAGATGCCTGTAACCCTGTGAAGCAGGTGTCAGTCTGCTTGTTTAACATTCTCAGTTCAAGGATGTGAAGAATGACTGCAACCATCCGATCCCCTGTGCCAGCCTTTAGATCCTAGAGTCTTAATATTTTCTCAAAAAACGTGCAGTTTCCGGTGGTGATCTATTGAGTGACTGCAGTTTGCCGGAATGTCGGGTGACCTTGCCTACCATTCTTCTTGACGTTAAGCCAGGACATTCTCATGTTCCCCCAAACACTTTACCCAGCACCTGTCCAGGGTCAGGCAATGCAGAAATAAGGAACCAGTTTGAATATGGTCCCTGTCCTTGTGGAGCTGCAGCTGGAGCCATGCTTCTAGGTCTCCTCCCAGTATCATCCTCTGAGCTCTTCCACATGTTGAGGGGAGATGGGGTAGGCATGGAGGAAGGCTGTGCGCTCCACCACAGGGAAAGGTGGCACTTGTTAGTTAAAGAGTTCGGGGGAAGGGGATCCTTGTGGCAGCAAAGGTGAGAGACAGACTTTGAAAATGGACCCTGGCTGACTTCTGCTTAGCCAGTACAGCTGCAGAAGGTCAAGAGGGACAGAGGAGGGGCATCCTTCATGTCAAAGGGTGGAAGTTCCTCTAGAGTCAAAGCTGCACAGGGCACAGGGATCTTGCAGCCAGCCTCTAACTTTTCACATAGTGGAAATTAAGACCCAGGAGNGGTAGTAGTTTGCTCAAATAAAAAAAGATAGTTAATGAAAGACTTCCTTGTAAGTATGTGAGAAGGAACATGACAGAAAGCAAGTCTGATCCATATGTCCAGGCCTACATGTAAACCTTTCTATGACTAGCAGTTATTACTTCCTTGTCTAGAATTCCCTGAGGATTAAAGTCACCATGACACCTTAGTTAATTGACTAATCCCCAGGAAGTGATCAGATGTGTGGTTTTTCAACTGATTATTTTTCAGTCCAATACCCCCAAGCCTCAGGCAGTGTAATAAAGTTTGTCTGTTCCTTTACCCATTTAAAAAAGAAAGAAAGAATGATTACTTCCTGTTACTGGTACTCTGCCCTAGGTATTTGGTCACTTAGTGGCAAGGTAAATGAGGATTTACATAATTGGGCAGTGCTGACAGGGAATCCTCTGTACAGCAATGCACCAGGTAGGCACAAAAATGCTTTTTAATTTATTTGATGTGGAAATAGGAGACTTTATCATCTGACAGAACTTCTGTGAGAGTCCCAGTTCTGTCACTTTGTCACCTTGTGGCCTTGGGCGAGACTTTCCCTGTGAAGTGCGGTAGTGTGTGCCTGGGTAACCACATGAGTATACCTCTAAAACAAGGCTTCCCATGGGCTTCCACCCTAATACAGTGCCTGCTGCATATATTACAAGGATTCTTGCTTTAGAATGGGGTCTTCGTTTTAACCGTATATTATAGGCTACTATAGGAATTAGTAAAAGGTTGGAATCTTATGATTTAACCATCAATCTGTCTACCGTCTCTGAGAAATACCTTACACTGGAAACAAAAAAGATACAAATGGTGTTTTGTGATTTCCTTCACCTATATCATTGATCATTACACATTCATGTCCTCCCCACGTCATTGTTTCTCCTTTTACCAGCCTCACAGGAAACTAATGGAGCCATATATAAAGCTATAAGATGTAACTGACCTTGTGCACCTTTAATTGAAGACAGAATTTGCTAAAGTGCTGCCACTACCCACCAGTGGTTTACTTTACAGCCTGTGGCCTGGCTAGACTGGCTGTTGGCTGTATAATTTGTCTAGTTTTGTCTGGAGCCCTAGACTATTCTGCTGCTTCAGGGCAAAATCTTTTGGAGTATCATTAAATGGGATTGATAATTGGCTTCTGATGAATATTCAGTGTGACTAATGACTTTAGGCAGATTTTACACATACTATCTCTCTATTTTCCCACCAAGTGAGATATTTGATAGAATTATTTTCTTCTACTTGCACTTTAATTAAATATTCACAATACCCCTTTTTGACTATATTCCTTATTGTATACTTTCATTGCATAAGATTTTATCCTCTTTAGGAAATGAGTGTAGTCCTTCAGACTGCTACATGTGTCTGGTGATACTATTTAGGACTCCGTATATCATTTCTGTATCTATGTAGCTATACAGAGACACCCATTGCAGTCAGCTTAGACACTGTTCTTAATGGTGCACAGAATGGTTGTCACTTTGTATTTTGGAAAAGAGCGAAACAATCACCTGCTTACTTTGTTTGTTTTCTTCAAATGGGTGAATGTGTCTTACCCAAACTGTAGAGATTTGACCTTAGAAAACCTCTAATGATATGATGGCACCTTAAAATCTTCGGGATTTGTTTGTTTGTTTTTAATGAAGATTAGCTAGTTTTAAAATCTTATCATTTAATCTGGTAGATTTATTTTGAGATTAAGGAGTAATGGTAAAAATGATGCCTGGAGATAAGATTTGGCCCAAAATAGTTTAAGCAAACAAGAAACAGGGAATAAAGTCCCACATCAAACAAAACCATCCTAGTGAATAACGTAATAATTACAAACAAATTCATGTGATGGTGTTACCTTAGTACCAAAGAGATTTTGCAGCACTTATATGTTTATAAATAAATATGTTTATAAAATTAATTTTAGCTATTAAATTTATCTATTTAATTTAACTTATCTATTTAATAGAGCTACAGCGTAGACATAGGATTGGATGGATGGATGGATGGATGGCTCAATTTTTCAAAAAGTGGTATGTTTGTATATCTGAGCTTGTCCTTGTTTTGGAATGTGAGTTTGTGGAACTAATGAAATGCTGGATGTGCTTATAATGTAAGCCAAGCTACTAGTTATCTTTATGTTGTAAATATAGTCTAACTAGGAATCAGGTCGTTTGTTTTTTAGTTTATTCAGCGTGCACACTACATTGACAAGCACGTAGATGAATGCAGTTGAGAAGTGTGGAGATGAAAAAAAGGGCCTTTGTGTACTTCACAGCCAGGGGACAAACTTCAGTCTGTTCCAGTTCAGTTAGTAACAGAGAGTCAAGCATTCTTCACAGAGGAGAGGAGAGCTCATTCAGAGGCCTGAGGGAACAAACCTCAGCAGAGATGAGTTGAATGGCGTGAGGAATGGAAAGAGGTCCATAACTCCTTTTACTTCTGCAAATGGTGTGTCCCAAGGGCAAGCTGGGGAGGCAGTTGAGATTGGCTGGAGATGCTACTTCTCAGATAGACCAGGACTGGCACAGGCATTCTATTCCAGCTGTGCCTTAAAGGCTTGCAAGCAAGAAGTGGTGTGCCCATCAGCAAGAATGCTCTGGCGACTGGTTAAAGATGAACAAAAGAGCTCAGGCCATTGTAACCCTCCAGCCACACATGCAGGTACCATTAGAGTAAAGGTAGTTTGCTCTCCACTCCATGCCACCAACTAATTTCGTCCTTCCAAAACCCTAGAGAGACTGGTCGTGGCAGTCTGTATCTATTTGGCAACTGCCTCTATCAGAGAACCTATAGAATAGACTAGGACCTCACCTGGATCTACTCCCCACATGTACCTGATTTAAAGAATGAAATCTGAAGAAAAGAGTAGGTGAGGAGCATAGCATCCTAGCTTCAATACACTGCTTTCACAACTGTGAAGCATCAGCAGCATATCCAGTTTAAAGCTTCTCATGTTATACTAACCTCTGGGATTCTTTTAACTGGATATTGGCACATCACTCTTTCACCACATAAATATACTTCTGTCGGCAAAGGCCAGTTACCAGCTTACAAAAAAAAAAACAAAAACAAAAACAAAGGCCTCATAGTGACAGGCTTCCTAGAAACCAAAGAAACATAAGGAAAAAGAGACAGAAATACATGTTATTGGCTGTTGTCACTTAGTAGCTGGGTCTGCAGGGTTGCATCCTGTCCCTTTTGCCATATTGAATTTTAAAGAGATTTTATTGCTTTTAATTACCTTTACCTATCCATTTCTAATTGTATCAGTTTACTGCTTGTATGCCATCTCCAGCTCTTAAGAAAAGAATAAAGAGAAGGAATACAAAATAGTGGAAGAAGTAGATTCTCACCTGAGGTATAAAGCCCAGATTAATTGCAGATGGATTCAGGAGTTAAATGCTTGCAGAAATTTCCGAGGTCTTTCCTTGGACAAGGAGTAAGCTCATCACTAAGGAAAAGGCTTGTCCACACAGTCGTGCAACCTCTTCTCTCAGGAGGCCTGAGGAAAGCGAAGGCTAACTTGTCAGAAACATCACATCAGATTATGTTCTTTACAGGTCCTCGTGCTTACCTATAAATCAATTTAAAAGATACTAGCACTCCTTTTAAAAGTCAGGAAAGGAAGGAACAGACCTAAGAAATAGAGTCAAGGAAACATGACAAAAAATATTAGCCCTCCATGCTAATCAGAGGAGTGAAAATAAAAGTGAGATGGAAGTAAGTTTAAACTTGACTACCATGCTTAGTCCTGGTGAGGCTGCACGAGCCTCTGCCTGTCAGTTACACTCACATACACATCCGTATACATTCCTCTGCCTGCTGAGTACCATGACATATCCGTAAGCTGTAGTTAGCTCTGGAATCTACACCCAGAAATCATATATCCAAATACAATTAACTTCATGATAGAGAGCAGCAAGATGAGTTTGAGGAATACACTGAAGATAGTGAGAGGGTGTTTCCTGAAACTGTTTAAGGATGTGGGAAAATGCTATCAGATAATGCCAATGTAAAAAGAGAAGAAGCATTATATTTACAGTCATTTTAGTTTCATTAGTGCTTACATGTACAATACCCTAAAATGTTAAATAACCTTCATAAAGTGCTGATTCTTTTGTCACGTTCATTTTCTCAAATTTCCACTCTAAATGTACATGAGCTTTAAAGTCTTTTATTCATTCATTCGTGTGTGTGTGTGTGTGTGTGTGTGTGTGTGTGTATAGTCCTGGGGATTGGATCTC
>LZPO01046217.1:3236-14655 GCA_001675575.1 Neotoma lepida
TTTCACTGTGTTACCAGATATCTTAGTTAATTTATCTTTTATCTTTTCTTATCTAAAAGATAAAATGAGTGAAAAGGGTAACAAAAAGAATTAATTCTAGCCTTAACATTGTTTTTATTTCAGCTTACATTTTATGTTTGCAATTAACTGAGTATTTAGTATAAGCCAAGTCCTTTACTTTATAAACTTTGATATTTATAAAAAACACTTTGAAATTTGCTTAGGATAAATGTAGACGGTTAAAGGCTTAACACTTAGCTATAAGTCCCCTGCCTCATTTCTACAGCTAAGCAACATGTTTGCTAAATATATATAAAATAATACACTATCAAGATTGCACATAAAATAATACACTATTTTGATTATTGTTTAAGTTCCTTCTAGGCAGTGATTTTGTGTTTTGATTTTTCTCTGACACTGACCTTGTGGTACCCAGTAGTCACTAAGTATACTTTTAGCAAAGTATTATATTTACATTGAGTTATAGAATTTCTTGTCTGTTATTTGTGTGTATCTATATTAAATCATAATAAACATTTATCAATTCACCCCTTCCCAAGAAATAACAAAGGAAAACAAAAGAACATTAGACAACACATAAGCCCAGTTAGTCTCTACTGCTAAGAGCAACCAGAAGAAATTTGTTTACTCAAACTTCCCATTTTAGCATGTTGTTTCACGGAAAACTCAAACCCCATACTCATTTTGTGGTTGAATTTACTTTGTTTTTTTTCTTTTGTTGGAAAGACTGCAGGAAGTTAAAGTGTCCGGTGAATCTCTTTATTTTCCACTTTTCTACAGATGTCACCCTGTGCGAAGAGGCATTTTTCAGGTTTGCTGTTCCTACCAAGTTTACACCGAATTGGCTCAGTGTTCTGGTAGACAGTTTGCCGGGGACAAAAGTGAATGCAGAGAGTGTAGAGAGGATAAAGCGGCGACACAGCTCGCAAGAACAAACCTTCCAGCTACTGAAGCTCTGGAAGCATCAGAACAAAGACCAGGAGATGGTGAAGAAGATCATCCAAGGTATCATCTCCTGAAATAGATGAGCCAACCAACAACCAGGANACCTATTTGTCATAAAATATGAATGGGACTAGTTGTCTATGTAGTGGGGTGGGTGCTCCCCTTCTGGAATNATCACGGAACTGACAATTTCTCACCAAGTGAGAGTGTAGACAGGATTCCTATCACAGCTAAGGAAGGTTCCCTTCTCACCTCTGCACTGATTGAAAGAANAGGCATGAACTCTTACATGCAGGACTAAGCTGTGGGGGATGGGACTCAGTCCCCAGATTCCTTAGCTGTTTCATCACCTCCAGTCATGTCTGCCTAGAAGAAAGTCTTTGGTCCCCTGGCTCTTGCTATATGTTTCATGCTCCGCTATCCTTGGTAATTCTCTTCAGAGGGGCACCAAGTGTATTGCAGATAACCTCTCATTAATCATAACTATATATGCATCCAAATTACCATTTTAGTAATATCTGTGGTGAGGATTAGTAAGGTCGAATCAGCGTTTGAGCTTCTCAGAAGAAAGGGCTGGCTAAAAGCATGGACTCCAATGTGCTAGAGCTTCCTGAAGGATCTCTTTTAGAAATAGTGTGGAGGGTAGAAAGTGTGGCATGGAGGGAAGGAGAGAAGAGACTCAAAGAGGAGAAAATGAGCTTGAGTCCACATGAATTATACACCTTATGATATACAGTGGAAAGAGTTCCGACTTCAGTCGCCATTTGGGAAGACATGCCGCAGAGATGAAGGGTTTTCCTAATGCAGACAGCATGGAGCAGAAATTACCCTGCTATACCCTAGTATCTGACAGAGTCTCCTTATACTCCCCATAAAGCTTCAGATATGGGAAGTCAGGGCAATAGATTTTAGGAGAATTACTCCCCCTTTGACAAGCCAGTGCTTTCACTTATGCAGAGTAATCTTTTCTTGTGTTTCTGGCAAAACAAAATTATTCTTTGAACCTATAATTAGCCCTGAAGCAAAAATAAAAAGAAATGGAAAGTCAAGTACTGTCNGTATGTGAAGGGACCCAATTCCCTGCTTTATAAATGAGAACATTGCAACCCAGAAAGATGAACAGAGTTGCCTTAAGGCTCACAGATAGTAAATGACTCATGTCGTTAATAGAGACATTAGTTACTCCTTCTTATGTTTATGCCCAAGCTCATTGCTGAAATGCCCTCCAGGCTATGTGTTTGCTGTTCTTGGACTCCTGTTCCTGGCTTTCCATGTCTGCCACACTCTGGTGCTTCTCCAGTGCTGTGCATATTTATTAAAGGCTAGTTAAATTGTCTCTTGTCAAATAGGGCCAAGGTTAGATACCAACTCATGAAATTTCCATTATAATATAAAGAATCTGAATACTTCATTTCTGTTTCCTTTTCTTCTTCTTCCCTGAAATGCTGCGATTTTAAAGTTGCAATTCTTGCTTTGAAAACTGAAGGTGATGAGTCTGTGATTTTCCATTGTTCACTGTCAAAAACACAAGCTTCTCACACGACTGTTGTTGGATGTTGCAAAGAGATTGTAGGTTATCCTATTATAACATAAAACAAAATCATCTTAGCAATCAGAAAGAACTAGAGTCACTTCAGTCACCTAAGGAAGAGCAGGAAAGGCTTATCCTTAAAATGAAGTTTCAAATTGTGTGAGAGCCTCTGTCTGAGGCTTAGATGACTAAGAATGACATGAGCATCTCTTTGGTTCATACAGACATCGACCTCTGTGAAAGCAGTGTTCAGCGGCATATCGGCCACGCCAACCTCACAGCAGAGCAGCTTCATGTCTTGATGGAGAGCTTGCCTGGGAAGAAGGTTGGCCCAGAGGACATTGAGAGAACGAGGAAGACATGCAAACCGAGTGAGCAGCTCCTGAAGCTGCTCAGCCTGTGGAGGATCAAAAATGGAGACCAAGACACCCTGAAGGGCCTGATGTATGCACTCAAGCACGTGAAACCATACCACTTTCCCAAAACCGTCACCCACAGTCTGAGGAAGACCATCAGATTCTTGCACAGCTTCACTATGTACAGGTTGTATCAGAAGCTGTTTTTAGAAATGATAGGGAACCGGGTGCAGTCAGTGAAGATAAGCTGTTTATAACCAGAAATGGTCACTGCGCTGTTTCTTCGGGATGGGCCAACTCTGATGGAGGAGAAGACCGTTTCTCAGGCACTTGAGAAGGCACAGTGATCCCTTTCTCATCAACAGTGGGAATGAAGACCCCCCCCACACACTCCATATTAAGAACACTGGGGACTCTGAGTAGTGAAAGTGAGGCAGACTATTTTTATAGGTTTGCAAAGCCAAGTGTGAGCACAGAATGGCAGGCATGCTGATTGAGAGCAGACAATATTTTTTATAACCCCAAACATAGGTCCTTTCCTCCCTTTCCTCGTGGCTGAGTAATCAGAAGGCTTCTGCTCTCCTACATGTCACCAATGTCTTATTCTTCATCCTGCAGCTGTTTGTCTATTGCAATCTCTTTATTGTAATGCTTATCAGGTGCATGAGCCTTATCACATTTTCAGGGTCTTAGGCAAACTTGACTGTTAGTTATTTTTCCTTCTGAAGATTTGCTTTGGGTTGGAGTGGGTTTCAGTAGTTTAGCAGACTGCCACCAAGAGTCCAGTGTTTCCTGTTCATCTGTAGTTGGACCTAAGCTGACTCAAATACATTTATTTTGAAAATAATCACCAAATTTTATTCCTTACACCAACAATGACTGGCTTTGTTGTAGGGCACTAAAAGAAACTATGATATGGAGTAAGAATTGATATCTCCTCCCACATTCAACAAATCCCCAATAGTTTATCCAGCTGTCATATCTGGCCCAGTATCTACTGAGTATGTGTTCTCTTATTACTGCTTGCAGTAATTCAACTGGAAATAATAATAATAGTAATAAAAAGTCTAGACTCCATTGAATCTCTCTGAATATAGGAATCTCTAACTTAAATAGCTTTGAGATTTCAGTCGTGTTAGAGGCTTTTATTAGAAAGCCGATGTTCTTCTGTAAAAGTTACTAATATATCTGTAAGACTATTACAGTATTGCTATTTATATTCACTCAGATATAAGATTTGTACATATTATCATCCTAGAGAGAAATGATGTAAGACAATTTTACAAAGAAAAAATATTGTTTATTGTTATGACAAAAGAGATAAAATATATTTTTAATAGAAANTTTGTAGGGTTTTCTAATAGATACTGCCAGTTTTCCAGTGTGGAATGTTTTTATAATATAATTTTATCTGTATAAGATGTAATATCATTTTATAGAAAAATGAATTATATAGTCAGTTGTTTAATGTCAGAAAGTGTATGAACTATAAATTATCTGAATATTAGATGCTCTGAGAAATTGAATGTACCTTATTTAAAAGATTTTATGATCATACTATATAAATAACATCATTAAAGTTTTCAAATTATTTTTCATTTCTTTTCCTTTTGCTTTTATTTGAATGAGACGTTAACAGGCTTACACATTCACAATTTCCCTGTTCATCTTTGATCATCACAAACATCTAGGAGTTGTTTAAAATGCAAATTCCTGGACCACACTGTTAAAAATCTTTAAGGATGAACAACTGTGGTCCAGGACAAGCTCCAAAGTGATGATTCTCATACAAAAAAATGGAGAATTTCTGGTCAGGATTGGTGTATGTATAGAACAAGTCATAAGTGGCACCACTAACATCAGAAAATCAAACTAAGTACTTTAGCTGCAAACAAATGAAAAATGGCACTACCCAGCTCTTTAAAAGAAAGAAGACTTTAATTGGAAGGGTGGCATATTGATTGGGCTGCAGGTGGTCCTCAAATCCATTCCTTTATATGGTAATCCTGAGAACACGTGAATGCTACCTTATTTAGAAAAAAAGAACTTATTGATGTAATCAGATTAAGGATTGTGAGATGATAAAATCACCTGGATTATCCCACTGACCCATTTCCAGTGATGAGGATCTTCATAAGAAATGCACAAAGGGAGGAAAAAGAGAAGGTGGTGTGAAGACAGGAATAGAAGAGGTGTGGCCCTAAGTCAAGGAAGCCAGGAGTGGTGCCACACAGACAGCTTCTCCCAGAGCCCTGGGTGGGCTAGTGGGGTAACCTCTGTCCTCTCTATCTGTGAGGAAATGCTTCTGCTATTCTCAACCATCCCATCGTTGACATTTGGTAGGGCAGCTGGAGGAAATATAGAGGTGGTATAGAGCTTCAGGAAGGATGGAAGTGAACTAATCTGGTTCCAACTGAGTGGAAGTTTCTACTTTCGCCATTCTTACAGGTCTATCTTTCAATTTAGTGTCAAATTCCCACAGGAGACCCCAATTGTCTCCCTCTAGGACTGATGGAAAGACAAACCCAAATGATGCGCTGCACTTGTTTCTCAATTTCATTTTCCAAGAAGTGACTTTGTGAGTAGGGTTCCCCTACCCCACCCTCATTTTCTATCACTTAGAATGTAACACTGACACAAATCCCATATGTTAATGGCTACCTTCATAAAACAGAAAAACAGAGCTGGGTAAGCATATGTAGTCACATAGAACTGAAGAAATTTAAAAACAAACAAACAAGGCCAAGTCAGGTGACTTTGAGGTGGGGGATCCCACTGTTTCCATGCTAAGGCAGGGTTGTGGAAGTCAAATATTGAAGGATCGGGTGAGAATCCAGGGATTAACATGGAGTTCGCACCTCCTCCTTGGGAGCTCCAGTTCATCTACTGAAGATCTTACTGCTGGAGAATGAAATGGTCTATACCAGTCAGCTAAGCTTTAGTTTGAAAGATAAAGGCATCGAGGCAAATTTACTCAGGTTCTTATTGGACGAGCCTCCACAGCTGGTTTATCCCAAGTTTTGTCTTTTCCAAGAGAAAAATTCCCATCATTAATATTCTTTCCCTTTTATACTTATAATTCTGAAATTAAATTTTCCTTTCAATTAAAATGACATTTAGGAAAGAAATGTTATTTAGGGGCCAGTGAGATTTCTCAGTGGGTAGAAGTGCTTGTCACACAAGCCTGGTGACTGGTTTAATTCCTGGACCCAAGTACCCAAGTATAGATGGGAAGAGAGGACCCACTTCACCAAGTTGTCTTCTTAACTCCACAGGTATGCAGTGGCATATGCATCCCATCCATCATGCACACACACAATAACAATGAATAATAATTTTAAAATAGTATTTAGAAACCAAGATCTGGGTGTTAGGTGTGTTACTATTTCTAGGCCTTTCTCAATGGAGACAGTACTGGAGTCCTTTGGAAGAACAGCAAGTACCCTTAACCACTAAGTCATCTCCTTATCCCTCTTTCCATGTATTCACTGCCATCTATAAATCTACAAATGTTTTGTCCAGATATTTCTCCCATTTTTAATTATGTTGTATCTTTTCCAATTGTTGCTTAAGAGTTCTTTATATATTCTTGGTACAAGCCTTTTGGCTTGTATGTGGTTTACAAGTATCATTTCTCAGTCTGTCTCTTAGCTTTAATATTCTTGTTGTGAGTTTACAAAAGTGAAAATTTCAGCTGTTATTAAAAACCACAAAATGTCTTCTTTTTCTGTGGGATGAGGTCTCACTATGCATCCTTAGAACTCACTACACAGGCCATGCTAGCTTTGAACTTGTAGCAATCCTCCTGCCTCTACTTCAGGGGTGTTGGATTACAGGTTTGGGTCACAGGCAGGTCTCCCTCTGTCTGTCTGTCTGTCTCTGTCTCTCTCTCTCTGTATGTCTGTGCCCATGCAATATAAAGTGTGCCTGTGTACACTTTATATCCAAATACCCACAGCAGATCCAAATTTAATGGTGTTTCTTCTGTTTTCTTTCACAGTTTTATACCTCAAATTTATCAACTACTTTAAGTTTTGTAGAATGTGTGTTAAATTTTATTTGTTCTAGCAGCATGTTTTATGAAAGCATTTGTCCACTGAATTACATTAGCCTGTTTCTAAAAAAATTAACTGATAATATATCTATGCTCCTGGCTCTGGGTCTCTGTTCTAGTCCATTAATTTGTGTTTTGATTTGTTTGTTGATTGCTTGGTTGTCTCTACCTCTCGTCTTACGTTATGAGTGTTGATACAGTGTATGTGTGCCAACAAATCTGGCTTAAAGTAGGTTTGGTTCATAAATCAGCTTTGTGCTCCAAACACTTTCACCATATATTGCTGGCCCATTTTCTTCCTGAGATAAAGTTTTATATAGCCTTGAATTTGTTATGTATCCAAAACTGGTCTTAAACTTCAGATTCTTCTCTCTGTGCCTCCAGAGTACTGGGATTGCAGGTATCCATTACCATGTCTAGCTCCACTAATTTGTTGACTCTACCCTTTCACTGATACCATAGTCTATTAATGTTTATCACCTTTTAGTAAGTCTTGAAATTATTTTCAATGATTATTCTGTTGCCTAGGAATGTGGTAGGGTTTGTTTGTGTTTGTTTCCTCTTCTTTTCTTGCCTTCTCAGACACTTTAAGGTTTTGTTAAAGCTACATTGGCTAGGGCAGAAAGTGAGCAGGAGCATGAATGGTTTGTAGACCTGGCATTTAGCTTTTCTTTCTTCCCTCCTGCTGGAACTTGAATNGAGGACTTCATATTTACCTACTTAATAACAGGACTTACTTGGTGATTTTNTTTTCTTGTTGCTACAGTTACGTTCAGTGCAGCANAGATTTTGCTACCATGTATGTGGTGTTTCTTGGGTGGTGGCTGGCTGTACTCAAGAGCAATGTCTGTTTAACTGAGTTTTTGGTCTTTCCCTGAAGCTGTGCCTCAAAGAGGCTTCCCAGCACACTCATGTGCTCAGTTCTTTCTTGCTTTTGCTGCTAGTTATGCAAAGCTTCCTGGCATCACTGGGGGAGTGGGAGGTACATACAGTCTCTGATGTTCCCATTAAGGCTCTGTATTAAGTATGTGTGTGGCCTTTTTAGTTCTTAAAGCTGTGGGCTCAGCACTGAATCCTTCCTCTCTTCTCAGGAAGACTTTTTCCTCTGCCTTGTTGTCTGCTCTCAGCTTTGATGAGTGATTACTGAAATCATAAAGCCTGCAGTTTTTGCCTGTTTCCCTGATGGCTTAACAGTTTTGTTTTTCTAAGTAGGTATTTTATTCTCCACTTAGGGCTACTGTTCCTTCTCTTTCTTCTAAGATNGTATGGCTCTCTGAGATCTCTGAGGACCTTCTGTGAGCACCCAGAGGAGTTCATGGAAGCAGAATATGCCAGAGGAAGCCTCCATTTCTCNTAGCCTTCAGAGATTTCTACTATGACCCATTAATCTATACTTGCTCTCTTCAATTTTTCACCCAGCTGAATTGTTCCCCCTAGCATCCAGTCCCCTGTGCTCCAGGGAAGCTGGCATTTAGATGTCTTCTATCCCTAAGATCACTGTGTCATCTTTGACTGGGGCCACTTATTTGTTTTATAATCTCAGGTCTCCAGTGATTTTTTTTTTAAACTTGTACACTCTCTACATCTACCAGTTCTCTATCTACCACAGTGGAAGCTAAATGTATCAAGTCAGCTTTTTTTTCATTTAAATGTTGATGTAGAAGAAAGGATTGGAGTTAAAAAGTACCCCCACGAGCCTAGATCTGTTACCTTCTCTTGCCCAATGTAGGAACATAGATATACTACAACGTATTCTTGATAGAGTCGTATTATGGACTATGTTAATATAAAGGAACAACTTTTGAAGTCTTTATTCCATGTGTCAGCAAAACATTCTATGAAGTTTTTATTAATATAACCTATTCTCTATTCTGCCTATGTTAAGCCGTATTTACTATGCTATCTTAAATGTTTTTGCTATATTAAAAAGGGTTCTGAGTGACCATGTGGAATATTTAAGAAGATGCACTTTCTACTCAGCTCTAAGAAAAGACACAGTTACAAACCATTGCTGCCTCTAAACCTATCTAGTCTTCATTGTTTTGATCTATATACCCCTGCCTCTGCTTGTATCTCTAAAACAACATCTCACTATGTCTATCTGGTCACACTCAAACTTTCCTTGGCCTCCAAGTGCTGTGGTTGTACATAGGTGCCATCACACCTGGAAATGGTCCATTGATTTAATCTGACATTGGGAAATGGTCACTGTGAAACCCAACTTATGTATCTGTGAGGGTAGAGATGAGTGTGGGGGAAAAGGAAAACCAGAACTGAGAAATGTAACTCTCTGCTACAAATACAGAGATCTCTGGCCCTGGAAGTAGCTCCTTTCTAATACATCTAATTCATTTGAATCTGTTTCTTGAGTTGAACTTAATCTAAGGGATGAACCTATTATTCTCTTCCTGTAACCCATGGTCTGCTTTGTGTCTAATCAGTGTAGTTATGATTGGTGATGTTGACTAACACTAGGCTCTAATTCTTTATGACTTTCTTGATTGACTTTCCACACCCTTGCCCCCAAACTAGAAAATAGAAAAGCAGATATTTAACCATCATTATAATCAGTAGCAATAATGTCTGAAACTGAGGCTTAAATGCATCTTTCCTGAAAATAGTTTACTGTCTGAGGAAGTGGGGTGTACTATACAGCATGTACAAGTGCCTTTGAGTTTAACAAACCCATCAAAGTAATCAAGTGTCATGTCTGAACCTCAGGGCAGCCCAAAAGGGGTCATGTCAGCTAGATCTGCTAGGACATCATAGGTAGAGAGCTACAAGTGGCATGTGTGAGACATGAGAAATTGCACAGGAAAAGTTCTAAAGCCTAAAGTGCATGACATGTTGAGGACATGTTACCTGAACCCAATGTGGCTTCTATACAAATTTAATGGGTGGTCAAAAATAAGTTTGTAGATGCTGATTACTAAAACACTGCATTATAATAGCTAAGTCAATTTGTTTTGTTAATCCAGAGTCATTTTTTTTCAGTGAACCCCTTTTCCTAGTCTTACTCCCAACTAAACCGTGTGGTTCTAACTGGGTCTGATAACCCTGAAACCTCCCCCATCCCTCATTCAAGAGATTTAAAACTTTCCTTAGGATCCAAACATTTGAAATTGCTTACAGTGGACTTTTTGTGTTCAGTGAAATCACAAAGGTGTTCATGTAAAACAAGGCTACAAAGGAAACAGATGTAGCAGAGGATCTAGGGAGAAAAGACAGGCATAGACAATGAATCCTGATGAGAATGAAGGGCTGGCGTCCTCAATGTTTAGTTTTGTGAATCACTAGATTTTCCTTCTCAACCAATCCAGTTTCTATTATTTCTAAATAAGAACCAAGACTACTGTGCAGATTAAATAGGTGTTTTTCAAAACAAGACAAAGATATTTGGGCTTGAGATATTTCCTGTCTTGATTTGTGAGGTCAAACACCCTCTGAAATAGGTAAATGCTGTAGTAGGAGCCACTGGGATCATTTACTGTAACCATTGTGGGAGCCGCTGTGATCCTAAGAATCACATTGATTATTTGCAAAAGAACATTTCGGAAAGAATATTCTGGCAGAGGAAAATAGGATGGATTGGNAGAGACGACATAGAAACTCAGACAAAGTGTAGGAGTCCAGAATGGAATGGGGATGTGTGTCAGATTAAAGGACAGTTCATCTTTCTGGAAGAGTCATAACAGAAGGAAAACCATCCCTTGGCATTTGACTATGACTAATGGATTGAGACTTCTGTCTTTTTCCAAGTATTTAATACAAAATAAATCTTCCATTTCCTGGGCTTTTATGAGTCTTTTTCCCCAGGGAAATCCAGCTCATCTTTTGAGACACAAAGGCTTAAGTCATATTTCCACAAAATTGTTATAACTAAAACAAAAATGGCTTCCAATTTGACATTTCTACTGCACCTTTGGTTTTTCATGTTTCACAGGCTTCTGACAAGTGAAAGTTTTAAAATGGGGTGGGGGGAATAATGTATAAAATCAGCATCATTCTCGTAGAATCACAGATCTTTAAGAGATAATATGAGGTCATCTGTCCATCCCTCCTCCTTTGGCCCATCCATTCTAAAACTGTCCTGCAGAACTATGAGTTTTATCAGAGAGCATTAATGTGATGTCTCCCTCCTTTACATGCACACTCTCACCCAGAATCAGGAGAGCCACCTGCAAGTCTTAGGCGCTCTCATTCTGAAACAGACTCTGCAAAAATGATTCCCTTACCTGTAGAAACACCCACCCTTTCGGAATTTTAGAGCAGGCATTAGGGGTAGTGAGGTTCTCCAGATTGTTCTGGCCACATGCATACACCTTATAAGAATCTCAGTAGCTCCTAAGAATCACTTGGGAGGCTTGTTAAAAATTCACAATCCCAGGACTCCTCCAAGCTAATTTTGATTACATGGATCAGAGGGTGAGGTGCTGGATTCATAGCAGTCAACCTAAGAAAACAGTTCCCTTCTTTATCTTCATTCATATTAAGATTCTTTTTAATCCTGGG
>LZPO01046228.1:0-14482 GCA_001675575.1 Neotoma lepida
TCATCCTGCTGGGGATCTTGCATAGAGAGCAAAGAGAAGTCATTGTACCTGATGCAAGCCTTCATCCAGCCCCTAGGTAATTGCTAACTGTCTGGGGTTCATGAACCATCTCCATCAATATTAGTCTATCCAGGCACAGATCTGAAGGAAAGTCCAGATACTGACCTGTAGGTTCAAAAGCAGTAAATCATTATTATCATTGAATTTGAGCGTGGGTTTTTATGATAATAAGTAACTAATCACATTGTTTTCACACCTTCTTAAAAGTAGCCTGATTTCAATTCATTTATTTGTTGTGCAGTGATGATTATGACTTTGATTCATCAAAAACTTATATACAGTTTATATGAAAGCAAAGCCTTTAGGCCAAATTAAAACACACTGAGTACAAAGGGTGGATTTTGTAGTTTCAGTGTGGCTATAAACTCAAGACAATCTTTTCTGGTTTCTCAAAATGCATTGTCTAAAAATAGTGGAAAGACTTGGAGTCAATATGTAAATATTCACAAGAACCAATTCCATCTCTTGCTTTTATTGTTTATTATTTAATAAGTTTTAAGTTCATGAAGTTGTTTAATGTGTCTTGACTGAAAATCCTATTCGCAGTATACATTCATATTCTTAATTTCATTATTTTTTTTCCAAAAGGGAAAATTGTTGGTTTCAAGAACCCTCAGAGTCCATTACTTATCCTCTCTGTGTAATCTGTAGCACTAAGAACATGTCACTGTCCCTACTGCATATCAACTTTCTATTTTGCCCTTGTTTATCAGAAATACCCAGGTGGGTAGAGTCCTTAATTCTTGTGCACCTATTCTTTGTTTCTGAAGAATATTGGAGAACATCTGAGACAGCATGCCTTGTGAATATAAAAATGCCTATTTAAATACACCATTAAAATAAACATAACTAAGGAGAACACTTTGATGTTTTACCGTTTCTCCAGCTTTCTCTTTTCATTTAGAAAACCTTTCAGAATATGCTTCTGTGGCTCATGGATGGTAAAAATACAGCTGGTTTCCAGTTTATACAGCTGACTTAGAGGCATTATTCCAATATTCCTTAAACCTCTCTTTATTCTTTTTCATTTGCAATTAGTCCCTATTCCATGTGCAGTTCTCAGAGTACTCCATAAGCATCTACCTTCCAGAAAGGCTTTACAGATTACTTCAGACCTGCTATTGCCTCAAGGGACTCTTGGAAATCTAATTAATTTCTAATAGTTTAAATTCATTCATATAAATTATATTTCCATGTGATTTGTGTTACAACCTTTGTAGAATGATATCATCTTGGGTGGTGATTTCTTTAATTATGTCTGAAGAGAGACTCATCTATGATGAGGATTTATAGCATTATATATTTGTTTTTTTGTTTGTTGTTTGTTTGTTTGTTTGTTTGTTTTTTGGTTTTTTCGAGACAGGGTTTCTCTGTGTAGCTTTGCGCTTTTCCTGGAACTCACTTGGTAGCCCAGGCTGGCCTCAAACTCACAGAGATCCGCCTGCCTCTGCCTCCCGAGTGCTGGGATTAAAGGCGTGCGCCACCACCGCCCGGCACATTATATATTTGTATGGGATCACCAATATCTCCTACATAACTCCAGTTGTCTGACTTCTTTTTATATGAGGAAAGAAAGAACTTTTTTATTTGTGAATAAAAACTTACTGCTCCTCTTGCACTAGCCAGACTAGTGTTCTGCTTATAAAGAACTGAGATCTTCTACATATACCCTTTTATGAAGTGAAGTTGCTATTTACTAAGAAAGATTTAATACATTTTTAAACACAGGAATTAGGACGGAAGATAGATATGCCTAAGATGAGGACAGTTGTAGAAGCTTGAAGTTGGGTCTAAGCTTCACAAGAAAGTGGGTACGGACAATGAACAGAGTGAAAGTTTGCATGTGTATAAGTACCCCCACCTGTAGGAGGAATTTTTCTTCCCATCTCCCTGCTTCCTCACCTTAACAGGTCATTAATACTTTACAGTATGTCACCTGAGGTTGTCAAGGAGGGAGTAATTCCATCACATTGTTTGAACCATTCAGATTCAACAGGGCCATTTTGCTAATGCTGTCTTCTGTTTTGTACACAGTTGGTGTTCAAGCTTCATTTCTGTTGCTGTGATAAAAAAACATACTGACCAAAAAGAACTTGGGGAAGAAGCGCTTTTCATTGTTTTGTTTTGGGCTTACAATTCCAGGTTAACTATCATCGTGGAGGAAAGTCCCACAAGCTGGTTGTATCTGGTTGTATCACATCCGCAGTAAAAAGCAGAGAGCAATAGATGCTTGCTTTCTACTTAAGCTCAACTGGTTTTCTTCATTTTTACACAGTTCTTAGCCCAGCCCATGAAGTGTTGCCACTTACACAGTGGGCTAGGTCTTTCTATACAATTAACAGTCAATTCAGTCACCCCAGAAATAACCATGGGACAACCTGATCTAGATAATGCATAATAAAACCTCTCTTCTCAGATGATTCTAGGTTGGTCAAGTTGACAGCCAAAGCTAACAAGTGCAATGAGAAAAAAGAGCTACCTGCAGACTTGTTAGCTGTGGAAACTTGGGACGGAGGAAAGAGGCTGACATGTGGGTAGGGCTTTGCCTGTACAGGCATCTTAGATCTCCAAGGTGCCTGAGCCCATCAATGACAGTACAGTAGCCTACACAGACTTGGGGTCAAAAGAGAAAGAATGGCTAGAATCTGAGGTCAATATTGAGCCCAGTCTAAAAGCATCCTTTAAGGAATATTCCATGAAGCATATGAGGAACTGTTAATCATAGTCCTGATGATTTTTGAAAAGGTTAAAAAATGCCAAAATTTTTAACTCTTGGCAATCTACCAAAAGCTAGGTGAGAAAATCACTCTCAATGTATTATATATTCACAATTAATTTAGACATAAAATTTTTTGAAATGCTAGTGGTTGTGCCCACTTCCAACTGATATAATTTTCTCAAATTGGGTTTTATTGCATATTACAGCTCAAAAAATTGTTATTGTGATATAAAATGAAAAGCCTTCTTGCAATAGCAGATCACAGCCCCTTCTGTAATAATAAGGAGTAGTGACTGGTATGAATGAGTAAACCCCCCATGTGAAAGCATTAGATACTGTAGGCTAATTTTTTTCCCATCAGGATCTAAAATTGTCCACATAAATCTATCCACTTATACATGTAAATGGTGTTGCATGTTGTGCAAGGAAAAATTAAGGATTTGGCAAGAAAATGCACATTAAATTTATGACTGCAATTAGAGTGTGAACTGAAAGTGTGTGAACACATGACCTTGGAGCTGCTCTCAAATGACTTTTTTAAAAGGCAAAAATCCCAGAGAAAGGCCTGGAGGTAAATTCCAATATCAACCTTTATTTTATGTGTTCCTGATACCAGGCCTGAACAATGTATCAAAAAATACACTTATAACTTATCCACTTATAACTTATCAATTGGCAGGTAATTATACACAAATCCTCAGTATTCGGATATTTGAAGAATTTTTTTGTTTGTTTTGTTTTGTTTTTTGAAACAGGGTTTCTCTGTGTAGCTTTGGCGACTTTCCTGGAACTCACTCGGTATCCCAGGCTAGCCTCAAACTCACAGAGATCCACCTGCCTCTGCCTCCCAAGTGCTGGGATTAAAGGTGTGTGCCATCACTGCTCGTATCAAAAATTTTTACATGCCTCTCAATGTTTTACTTCCTGAAATTGTGTGGTAAATCCTAGTGTAGTGGAATCACCTGGATCACTTATCAAAAAATACAGATTCCAGACTTGATGCTTAATCCTTTGGTTCAAACCCTTAGTGGATGGAGCTCAGAAAAACATACTTTAATAAGGTGTCAGGGTGAGTCAGATGCAGACTCAAGTTTAAGACACTCACTCTGTGCATCACTAGTGGACACTCTTCAATATGTAAGTTTAGAAACATAGCTTCTTTAGATCAATAAATATGACAGTTGTAAGAATTGTGGCAAACATATGATATGTACTGTTTGAATACAAGTGGCCTTCACTCTTAGATAGCAAAAGTACCTGAATCCACTATTTCAGTCTCTCAAAATTCCTCAGCGCTAACTCTGTGCAATCTTTCCTTCCTCTTTCTAGTACTGCTTGCTATTGGAGTCAACAACCAAACTATTGTTTTTTTCTAAGCTACTGGTCAAAGTAAGGGATTAAATCATGGCATTTTTATTTATATGTACTGAGCTTTATTGTTACTCATTCCATTACCTCCTCCTTTTGATGACACTTGCTACAACCAAATGGAGTTTCCTTCCTCTCTTCATGTTAAATAAATTCCATTATCATCTCTTCCTCTTTTGTCCTCATCCCTTAAGGTTGCTTCTTCCCTCTATCATGGTCCTCTTTCTACCTTTTTTTTAATTTAAAGAAAAATTTTTATTCATTTTACATAACCACAGATCCCCCTCTCATCCCTCCCTCCACCTTACACACCAACCCACTCCCCATCCCCTCCTCCAAAAGGGTAAGTCCTCCCATGGGGGACAGCAAAGCCTGGTACGTTCAGTTGAGGCAGGACGAAGCCCCTCTCCACTGCATCAAGGGTGAGCGGGTGTCCTACCATAGATAATGGGATCCAGAAAGCCAGCTCATGCACTAAGTATAGCTCTTGATCGCACTGCCAGGGGCCCCTCAAACAGACTCAGCTACACAACTGTCTCCTATATGCAGAGGGTCTAGTCCAGTCCCATGCAGGTTCCACAGCTGTCGGTCTAAAAGTTTGTGAGTTTCTATGAGTTTGGTTCAGTTGTCTCTGTAGGTTTCCCCATCATGATCTTGACTCCCCTTGCTCATATAATCCCTCTTCCCTCTCTTCGACTGGGCTCCGGAGCTTGGCCTGGTGCTCGGTTGTAGATCTCTGCATCTGTTTCCATCAGTTACTGGATGAAGGCTCTATAACAACAGGATATTCACCTATCTGATTACCAGGGTAGGCCAATTCAGGCACCCTCTCCACTATTGCGAGTAGTCTAAGATGGGGTCATCCTTGTGGATTTTGGGGAATTTCTCTAGCACCAGGTTTCTCCATTACCTCATAATGTCTCCATCTATCAAGATATCTCTTTCATTGCTATCTCACTGCTTCCCTCCCTCAGCTAGACCGTCCCCCATCCCCTCTCCTCTATTGCTCCCCCATCCCCAGTTTACTCAAGGAGATCTCTGTTTCCCTTTCTCTTTCTATAACGCGCCACACACAATAAAAAATAATCTCGATGCTGCGTAGGAAAGAAAACATGATACATTTCTATAAATGGCTTATTTTACTTCATGTAGTGGAAGGATCTCCGTTCCATATGTTTTCATGCAACATCATAACTTTATTTATGACTAAAAAATTTCTGTTTATCTATGGATAGACATTTAAACTGGTTCTGTTTCTTAGCTACTTAGAATAGTTCACGTGAATCATTATGGTATGTATGCTATCAAGGAAGATTATATGGTTGTTCTATTTTAAAATTTTGAAGAATCTGCTTACCAATTTTCACAGTGGCTGCCTCAGTTTACATTCCCATCAGCACTATGTAGTGGTTCCTCTTTCCCAAAATCTCACCAGTATTTGTTGTCATTTGCTTGCTTGGCTTTAGCCATTTTCAATAGGGTAAGACTAAGTCTCAAAGCAGCTTTAATTTGGATTTTCTTGCTGACTAAAGATGTTGAGTACTTCAAAAAAATATTATAGGTCATTTGTGTTTCTTTTCTTGAGAGCTATCTATCCAATCCCTCTGCCTATTTATTGGTTACATTAGTTGGTTTCATGGTATTTAAATCACAAAATTCTTTATGTGTTCTATAGCTAAACCTTGTCTGATGTGTAGTTGGCAAAGACATTCCCATTCATCAGGGCATCTCTTCATTCTGGTGATTGGTTCCTTTGCTATGCAGAAACTTTTAAAAATTTCTGTGATTGAATTTAAAATTCTTGGTACTATTTCTATGATATTTGAGTTCTTTTTGTAGTTCTTGCCCAAGGTATTCTGGTAGATTTCACTCATGTTTTCATTTGACTTCAGGAAGTTTTGAAAACTGTCCTCTCTGATTTCTTAATTACCCACTAGTTATCTACATATGTATTGTTCAGTTTCCAAGTGTGTAGCTACTGTATTTCCTTCTGCTGTTGATTTTGAGCTTCATATTAGTAAATTCTCATAAGATGCAAAGAATAAGTTCAATTCTTTTATATCTTCTGAGACTTGATCCGTGGCTTAGAATGTGGTCTGTGTTAGAGAAGATTCCATGGGGTGAAGAAATGGTTTTCAGCTCTATAGGCAAATTTCAATAACTGCACTTTAGATCTGCACTCTTCCCTGCAGCCATTCTAGTAACGGATCAGTAGTCTTCCATTCAGTTAATAACATAATCTTGTTACCTAAAGCCAGTATGTTCTGTGAAGCAGGTGTTAGTTATTGATATATCTATCCTATTGAACATGTAGACTAATATAATAGAAAAGGTAAAAATATATTGACTAACACCCCCCCTTGAGACTCCTTCAAATGGTTGACAATAACTTTGTGTGGGAGATAAAATAAAATACAAAGAAAACAGAATCTCAGATAATGTAATGATCCAGGAGTTTACAGACTGTGTCAGCAACAGAAAAATCAGGTTGTATGGTATGGGTCCTGCCCCTGACCCCACTAAGCAATCTCAAAAATAACTGAAATATTTATGTGAAATAATAACTGACAGGCTTTTGAAATTGAAGCATGATTAGAAGTAACTTTGGCCAAACTGCCCTAGAACACAATTATAGTTTCACACCATTGGGAGTGAAAAATTCTGCCATATAAAATCTTGGCATGAGTTTGGAGAAATTTCCACAAAGCTCTGAAATTATATGAGACACTGAATTCCAGCACTCTTGACCCAGTCGCTGTGGAATAAGCACAGAGAATATTTTTATGCTGACCTAATGGACCTAATGCTACTTTACAATTATAATTGAATTACTTCTAAGTATTATACCTCTGTGCCAAAGGCAGAAACTTGGGACTCCTAAAGAATAGCTGTAATGAAATGGCCAGCATGCTGTAATTTCTATTCCAATTCAAACAGCAAGTAAAAGGAACGATTGCCAAAGGCAGCTTTCTTCTACTGACCTTCATATAAATTTCACCTATACAGAAAAACTAAAAAAATTCAGTAGTGGACCAGATGGCTTCACTACTGCGTTATACTGAACATGGAAAGAACTAATACTAATTCTTCTTGGGTTATTTTAAAGAATTGAAGGGGAAAGAATCATTCTAAACTCAGTCTATGAGGTTACATTATCCTGACACCAAAACCAGAAAAAGACAAAATGTAAGTCTGTTACAGGGGCAATATTCTTAAGGAGACAGACAGAGACATATAGAGAAAGATAGATAAATGATATATAGATAGAAAATAGATAGATTGATTGATGATAGATATATAGCGATAAGATAGATCATATGTAGATGGATGATAGATTGTATATAAAGATGTGATAGGAAAGGTTAGATAAAGATAGATTAGATATAGATGATAGGTAGATACGTAGATACATAGACAAATGATAGATGATAGATAGATAGACAGATCAGAGAGAGAGAGAGAGAGAGAGAGAGAGAGAGAGAGAGAGAGAGAGAGAACCCCTCAACAAAATATTAGTGGACAAAATCTGATGGCATGTTAGAGAGGTTATTCATCATGATCATGAGGAATTTATCCCAAGAATGAAAGCAGGAGCCCCTTAAATGAATCAGTATGTGTGTTGTACTGCATATAACATATAACAGTATGTAATACAAAACCTTTGGCTATTTCAAATCTTACAAAAGATACTTGGTAAAATTAAGTACCCTTCTGTGTTTTAAATGCTTAATAGTTGTGAAGCTCAGACCCAGTGGATACAGCTACAAAACACTCTTGCATGTAAGTCTAAGGGAACATTGTGGAAGAGGGGATGGAAAGGCTGTAAGAGTCAGAGGATCAGGGAGTTTATTGTGAGAATGTCTCCTAGCAATGTCAGAAGTTATACCCATAAAGTCTTACCAACATGACAACCTAAACATAAGCTGAATAAGGATGGCAACAACAGCCATGCCAAAATAGGCAGAGGAAAGCCCACTAGGCTTCAACCCTGCACAAAGAACTACAGTTAGCTAAGGAATGCTGAAAGTGAGAGAAATAGTCTTTCCTAGGGAGGAGCATACCAATTAGTTATTCAATACCAAATGCTCATCTCTGGTTACATATATATATATATATATAAAACATTATACAAACTGATCAGATTATATTTAGGAATACATATATGTAGGTAAACAATTAATGCAAAAAGAGACCATGAATTTGAAAGATGGCAAGGAGGGGTATATGGAGGTCTTTGAGGGGAGAAGAGAGAAGGAAAGAATGATGTAATTATAGTCTCAAAAATAAAAGAAAAACAAAACATAGCAAAAATGCTCAGTAAATTAATCATAGAAGGAACAAAACTCAACATGACCAAATTCATTTAGGATAAGCCAATGACTAATGTCATACTGAACTTAACCAAAGAGTTGAACAATTCCTGCAATGGAAGTGAAAAAACATTGGTAAAAGTAATTGAAGACAGAAAAACAATCGAGTCTGTGTATTCATGGATCTGAAGAACCAAGATTGTTGAAATATCTCTACCACCCAATATAACCTACATATTAGATGTAAGCTCTATCAAAATGCCAATTGCATTCTTCAGTAAACTAGAAGATAAATCTAAAATTCACCTTACCCCCTNCTCTCATCCAAAAAGCCCTAAATAGCCAAAGTTACTTTGAAGAAAGACAGATCAGGAAAAAAATCCCTAATTTTCAAATATTTTGCAAATGTATAGTAATCAAAACAGCATGTCATTTGCATAAAAACAGAACAAAAAATGAATGGAATGATAGTGAGAGCCTGAAAGTTAGCACACACATGTCTATAGATACGTGACATTTGACAAAGCTTAAAAGAATAGATGTTGCGCAAAGTATGGACAGAGTCTTTGTACGGAAGTAGTGTTGGGAAGATCAGAACCACATGTTGAAGAATGTAGCTGGATCCCTATCTCTAATCAATTACAAAAATTAACTAGAATTGAATCAAATACTTTATGTAAGAACTGAAAAACCAATCCTACCAGAAAAAGACATAGAACAGATTAACCAAGACCCTGGAACACACAAATTACAAATTCTTTTATAACACCCTTAAAGAACAGGAAAACAAGCAAAATTGCTGTAGCAAAGGGAACAATTAACAAATCATAGAAACAAGGTAAATAACAGGATAAAGTATTATGAGCTACGTATCTGACAAAAGATTGATACCTAGAAAACATAAGGGTAAGGAACTCAATAACAAGAATACCAAATAATGCAACTTTGAAAATAGGCAATAGACTTAAATAGAACTTTCTCAAAAGATGTAAAGGAATGATCAAGTTATATAAAAAATGCTCAACTCAGTAATTATTGTAGAATGGGAAATAAAAAAAAACACAATGATATCCCCTCAACCCAGAAATACAGTTATTGTAAAACTGTTCAAAGTTCTGCTGAGGTTGTGGAGAAAAGGGAACCATTGTACAATGTTGGTAAGAACAAATATTTATTCATCCACTAGGGAAACAGTGTAGAAGGCTCTGAAGAATTAAAAATATAACCAGCATATGATAGGCCAGCCCCACTGATGGCTGTATGTATGTCCCAAGGAAATATAACCAATATGCCAAAGAGACATGTGCATTCCCATGTTAACTGCAAGACTGCTGCCAGAGGACAAGATGTGAAAGCAATCTAAGCATCCATCAGTTAATGAGCAGAAAAAGAAAGTCTGGTACTTAAACATTGGGACACTTTTCAGCCACACAAGAGAATAATTTCTGTCATTTGCCACAGAATTAGAGATTGCTGAACTTAGTGAACACAGCCAGGCCCAGAAGGACATGCACAGCACACATCCAGACATTTTATCTCAGAAGCTGCTCTTACAGACGTTTTCAGTAGAATGGTAGTTTCCTGGAGATGGAGGCAGCAGAAATGGAGTGAGGCAATGTGGATCTGTAGTTAATAAGTCACGGTACAAATGGAGACATGAGTACTTATATTTCATTGCAGGGGACGATTTAAAACAACATTGGTTTCAAAAGCTGTAAGAAAAGTTGTGAATCCTTAGACCATAAAGAGAGAACAAAAGTTTGAGCAAACAATCACGATGGCTTGGGCAGATGGGTCCTCTGGTAAGCACGTCCAGGAGCAAACTTCCCTGGGACCCCTGTTAAGGTGGAAGGAGAGAACTAACGCCACAAAGCCAACCTCTGATCACCACACACACATTATAAAGCTTTTAAAAGTATGTTGAGTATAAGCTGAGCGGTGGTGGTGCACACTTTTAATCCCAGCACTCGAGAGGCAGAGCCAGGTGAATCTCTGTGAGTTCGAGGCCAGCCTGGTATACAGAGCAAGCTCCAGGAGAGTCACCAAAACTACAAGGAGAAACCCTGTCTCAAAAAAAAAAACCAAAAAAAAAAATGCTGAATATAATAGTGTTGCATACAAAGGCAATCTACAGAAATATATACATGTATTGAAACATCATGTATTAGCTTAAAATATGGACATCTTTTCATTTTCATTTATTATCTAAGAAATTATTATTATTAAATTATATATTAAAATATATACCCTATAAACATATATTTTACAATTCTTTCTTTCATAATATATAATAACAATAACAAATGACAATGAAGCCCCCAAAGAAGTAGAATCTTAGTGGAGAGAAATTGAAAACCTAAAGCTGGCTAATGACTAGCTAATTTTTGTACCCAAATGAGTCTCTTTTTTAGGTCATCTCATACAAACTCATTGTCATAGAAAGAAGTAGAAATGCTAAGCTTAAGAATTATTGCAGAGAATACTTACACATTTACGAAAAAATACAAGCAAGATAAAAATGGGGGAAATATCATCACTGACATTTTGGGGTCACAAAACAGTTTTGCCACACAGCTTTAATAAATAAACAATTGTAGCATTTATCTATATTTTCAGTCATTCTCTTCTGTAACTACCCTGACACATAGTAAAGGGCCTATTGTGTCAGTCCTGGTGGTATGACCTTGTTCTCTTTTAAGCCTGCATTTCTTGTCTTATTTCAAGACTTCTGTAAAGATAGGCACCAGGCCCCTGTGTACTATACTCTGTGTCAATAAGCTCTTCTCAAATGCCAAAGCCTGTTCCTTTAATTTCTTAAAACAGAGGCTGAGAACTCTTTTGTCACTGATGCTAAGCCACATAGATAATGGCTTGATATATGTACGGATGTGTGTGTACAAATACCTCTGTATGAATATCTAAAAACAAAGAACCTGTAAACTCAAATTACAGCCTATGAAAATATCTGCAAATCCCCCCTTTGGTGATTGTTGGTGTTTCCTTCCACTGGAGGATAAGGATCAGACGTGTTAGTTTCTAACATTGGTACCAGTTTTTCTGTAGTGACATTTAGGCTGAACAGAGGTGGAAAACTTAATAAGCCTAATACTTCTCTCTGAGCTTTAAAGACTGCTAACTCTCCAATGCATAGTAAAACTAAAGCACCTTGTCAAATAACTCAAGCCTTATACCAATCTCTAAGATTAACTTGACATTCAGAACCTCTATGGAGTTACAAAATACACCTCAGCTCACTCTGTGGTTACTGTGCCGAGTAATTTGGGTTTAGAAGCTAGGTTTAATTATAAAGGCCAGTAGTGCTCATTTTTTTAACATTTAATTTTCTTTTTTGTTTTATTTTTGAGATTATAATATAATTACAACATTTCTTTCTTTACTTTCTTCTCTCCAAGCCTCCCATA
Organism: Neotoma lepida; assembly: GCA_001675575.1. Classification (NCBI taxonomy): domain Eukaryota; kingdom Metazoa; phylum Chordata; class Mammalia; order Rodentia; family Cricetidae; genus Neotoma; species Neotoma lepida. The sequence goes on from LZPO01046228.1 coordinate 11,880, forward strand.
TAACCCTCCTCACTCTCCTTAAAATTAATAGCCTCTTTTTTCTTTGTTATTGCATAGATATGTATATATACATATATTCCTAATGACTTCTCTATTTTTCTATTCTATCACATTTAGATGTCATTGAGAATTTTCTCAAAGGGAATCTGCTTTGTTTTCAAATTTTAATTTCTAAGATATATGTAGGAAGCAAACACAACAGGTTCAATACAGTACTAGGAATTACAAGGAACTAAACAAAGTGAAGGTGTATTCTTGCCACAATATAGTCATCCATCTGGACTCTATCTTTGAGCAAAGGTTTTCTTTAACAAATAAGTAGTGGCTCAGATCCTACTCACTTCCAAAACCAGATTTTTCAATTCTGTTTCTTTAATAGCGAGGTCCTTCCTTCTCTGTAAGTTCTCCTTGATAGTAATACCTGCTAGCCTTTACAGATTATGTTTTCATAGCTAGTCTTAGGGCTTTATCCCTCTGTAAATATAAAAAGTACAAGTTACATTGACCATAGACATAACTTTATATTTTTCTATGACTGAATTTCTATTTCAAAACTCATCTCATTGGTGACATAGACAGAATCCTGATTTCTGGATGAACTAAGTCTGTTCATGGTTTCTACTTCCCTTTCTTCAAAGCTTTTTTGATATTTGGGGTGACAGGGGAAGATAAGTAGACAGACTTACGTAGCATCCAGTCTTCGGGGTGAGAAAATAGTTTGCCCTCAGCTAGTTCCCATCTAGGTTGACACTTTCTCAGCTCTGTACTGTCTCACCTGGGCACAGTGATGCAAACACTTCCACACTAGAGTTTCTCAGATCTACTTGGTTCTCTGGTACCCCAGTAATTGCAGTAGCCCTCTAAGTTTAATCTTCTCAACACACCCTCAGCTCTAATTTAATCTTCTCAACACACCCTCAGCTCTAATGATCTGTCTAATGATCCTGAGCTACACCTCTGTACCACATACAGTGAGGTTGCCAGTCTCAGTATCCTATGCCCACACATATTTAATCCTTTCTACTCTGCTGCTATTGTATCATGGTTCTACTTCTTACAATCAGAGGTCACTGAAGACACAGTCTATTCTCGGATAGACTGGGCAGGCTATGCCTCTCCTTCTTAAACAGTCCCAGATTGTCTTCTTTTTTCACATATGTGTGCCTTGTTCCCACTCACTCATTTCTCTGTTCTGGTATATTATTTGGCTTCTGTGATTTAATAATTTGACATAGCAGAAATGCCTTCAAAACTATTTGGTACTCCATAGCAAGAATTACTATTTTTGGCTTTGGCATTATGACAAATTCTCCCTGAAAAGAAAAACACAGCAGCTAATACACCAGTGAAGCATCCCAGACGCTCACAGTAGCCCTGCAGCATAAGTACAATAGGCTCTTTATAAAAGCTGAGGCTGGTTTTCTCAAGGTCATGAGCCCAGAAGTGAACAGCTTTGGAACTGGACCCAGATCCTTGTGTTCACAGGCCTTCAGCTCTTAACCATTATCATCTCAGCAGTTTACCCTTCTAAATTTTATGAAATTTACATTTTTCATCCTTAAGTCATTCTGGCTTCACTTAGTAAGAAAATAATATTCAAACTTATTATAATCTTTGGCTAGTAAATATCTCTTTTATTTATTGGTGATGTTTACAGATTTAATGGCTTGGCATTTCAGTCAGATCCAAATCCATGCTGCTAGTTTTCAAATGTGTTGTTTCTTTTGTAATCTGTGTTTAATCTACAGACTTTATTTTCATTAACCTAGAAGTAGTTTTTAGTGTAAAGTTTTATAAGAATACCATCTTACTCTTCTCTGGCTCCATGTATTTCCATTTTTCTCTACCTTGAAGCATTCATGTAAATTTTATTTACACTCTTTCCCAATTGTGTCCCTTACTAAAGCTGCCACTGTCCAATGTACAGGCATTTTGGGGAGGAGAATTCCCTATTCACTGTAGTCTTCCAACTGTGAGCACATCCCTTGCTTCAAGGGAGCTTGAAAGAAAAATAACAGTCACTGACTTAGCACATCCTTATCTTATGAGCTAGAGTGTCAATGGTTTTTCCAGTGTCTTTGATACTCATGATTGGAAATATGTAGGTGGAAAACCTAAGGCAAAATGCCTTCTTCTCCCTACTATGTGTCCAACTATGTTTTTGGAAGTGTAGGAAGAGGGAAACAGAAGGAAGAAAAAACTAGTGGAAGGGGAGTAAAGAAGGGAAAAGGAGAGGGAGAATGACATGGATAAAAAGAAGAGAAGGCAAGAAAGTATGGGAAGGTGGGCAACAAGAGAAAACAATTGAAAATATTTATGGATTAGAAAGTCAGAGTAGAATTTCAAGTCCATTAAGTCCATAATCTGTGAGTGGGTAGGAAGTGTGAAGAGATTTATATGTATATATTTAGTTCACTATAGAGGACACTGCAGCACATGAAATCTCAACAGGTGAATATAATTGTATATTAAGTTGTGGGTAAGTACTTTTGGAGGTGTACAGTTAGCATCGGTTGTCAACTTGCTAAGATATGAATCACCTGGAAGTCAAGTCTCCAGGAACACTGTGAGGGATTATTTAGCATTTGGCCATAGTTTATTTT
>LZPO01046230.1:0-14462 GCA_001675575.1 Neotoma lepida
TTCACCATGAACATTCCAGCATCATCACCACTTCTCTTGCTACAGACTGGTTGTGACTAATATCATGCATTCCATCTTGACCTGGGTGTGTCCCAAGATACTGAGAAGTCAACACATTCAAAATATAATTTGTAATATATCCCCCACATAAAACAAAGCTAAACAAAACTTGCCTTCCTCAATATATGANGCATCGTAACCCTTCTAGTGCATTGCTCAATCCAAATAGCTGGAAGTCATCCTTGACAACTCCTCTTTTATTTTCCCATCTTCAAATCATAACCACATTCTTAACTTCACCTCTGAAGCATCTCTGGAATCTAATTACATGTCTTCATCTCTGCAATCAGCACATCAGTCCACAGGTTCTGTCATTTATTGTTTGCTCATGTAATCTGCTTCTTATAGTAGAGTTACAGCAATAAAAGTATAAATTATATCATACCATTCTCTAGCTCCAAATGTTTCATTGTTGTTCTCCTCTGCTCAAGATGGAGATAAGAATTGCCATAGCCCACANGATACTGCATGATATATCTTTTGTGATCCTGTCACTCTTTTATACAGAGGAGGATGTAGGAGTCTTAAAACAACATATTCTCACCCAAGCCTTGGCCAATATGGCTTGGACCACCAGCATCATCATGCTTCAAGGATTAAGTATTTATGCTTGCATTAGTTAGGAAGCTAGGAATTGATCTACTTCAAACTATACTACTCTTGGGCCTATACCCAAGGGACTCTGCGTCCCAATACAGAGACACTTGCTCATCCATGTTCTTTGCTGATTTATTCACTATAACCATAAATTGGAAACAGGCTTGCTGTCCATCAACTGATGAGTGGGTAATGACAATGTTGTATATTCNTACATGGAATATCATTTANCTGCTAAAAATTAAATTCACAAATAAATGGATAGAGGTAGAAAAAAAAATCATCTGGAGAGGAAGTAACCCAGACTCTGAAAGAAAAATATTACATGTTTTCTCTTACATGTGGATGCTAACTTCTAAACTTTGAAAACGTGTGCTATGATGTGAATAACCACGGAGATTAGGTACCTTGTAAAGGACCAGGGTAGAGGAGAGGATCTCTCAAGAAAGGGGAAATAGAATATAGTTTCATGGAGAGACAAAGAGAAGACTAGAATAGAAGGATTAAGTAGGGAGGGTGATAGGATAGAAGGGTAAATGAGGGGAAGCTGGGAGGGATAACTAATGCTAAAAGGCCTTTGAAAAATCACATGGAAACTTACTACTATAAAAGCTTCCTAAAGTATATACATCTATGAAAGGGATCTAAACGGAGTCAACACATAATAGTGAAGACAATCTCCCAACTACATATCTCATGCCACCAAGTGAAAACTCCAGTGCCAGGAATGGGTTACATCTTGTTAAGTTGTTGACAAAACGGACTTCATTGGAACCCCCAAACATCACACAGTATTGCTAAGACTATTGGTTCTCCCCACAGTATGATAGTAAAGCCCTATTGCTGAAGACAACAGCTATTTTTATCATCAAATATGGAGAAGTCAAGCTGGTGCCTAACTAGAAGCTTCACCCCTTCTGAATAGCTGGAAGGTTCTCTGCCCACTACCAGAGGAAAAAGGTAATCATCAATAGTACCCAGATAAGACCCTGAAACCTAAAACAGTGCCCTTTTTGCAAGATAGACTAAGATATACTGGTGCAATAATGGTACAAACGTTATAGGAGCAGCCAACCACTATGTGATTGTGTTTAAGGCTTACTCCATGAGATGAAACATACCTGACACTGATAATGTGGCCAAGAATCTGAAACTAGGTAGGCAACATGCCTAGGGGAAAATCTAATACTATTATTCTGCTGAAGAAATGTAGCAGTAGAATGACTCCTAATGACATAATGCCATACTCATAGATCAGTGCCTCACTCAACCCACATCAGAGAAGCTTCTTTTTGCAGTAGATGGGAGCTAACACAGAAGCTCATAACTAGACAATATGCAGAGAATGAGAGACTTTGGAACACTGAGTCTTAAGTGGGATGTCTTCGTCAAACTCCTCCTATTAGATGAGGAGGCAGAAAGATTGTAAGAGCCAGANGTGATGGCTCTGTTAGGTTTCAGGGTTTGTATCTGGGTGCTATCATAAGAGCCAGAGGTGATGGTTGACTCCAAGGAAACAATGTCTTGCTTATACAATAAAATTGATGCACATGACCTCACATAAACTGTATAGTAAGACCTACATAGNTTCAAGCCAGATGGGGTCCCAGCACTGAGAGGGGAAAGTAGATGCAAAGTCTCTCCTTTAACCAAGAAACTATCTGCAATTTATACCTTCTGGCCAAGGGCAAATCATTTTGCTCCAATGGAGTGTCACTGGGTATATCATCCACACTCTACTATAGACCTCATGCTCAGAAGTAGTTTATTAACACAAAATGAACTCAATAGTATTTTTGTGGACTCTTTGTTTTGTTTTGCAAATTTTTGTCTTATCGGTCTTTTGCTTATTTGTTTTAATTTTCATTTTTGTTGCTTTTGAGTTCTTTTTTGCTTTTTTCTTTATCTTTATTTTTTTCTTTTTTAGAGAGAGAAAAAGAGAGGAAGGCAGGAAAAATCATAAAATTGGGTGGGGGAGGATCTGAGATGAGTTTGGGGAAGGGAAAATATGCTCACAATATATTGCATGAAAGAATTTAATATAAATATAATAAAAGAAAAAAGTAAGTGCTGCTTAATAACCATTGGGAAATCATGAACTAAGAGGAACAGTGGTAAAACGAGGGACTAAAGGCAATTTCATGGTCTACAGCAAAGAACAGGAATTTGGCANGTATGATATGAGGAGTTATGGATAACACAGATTATTTATGCAGCAATGGTGAACTACATCCACAAACACATAGGTTATTGTAACCCAGGAGATATTAGCTTCAAGTGTTGTGGAAATATCATGGCCCTGTAGCCCTGGGTTGCAGACTGGAGCACAGGCTACATTACTGCATTATTTTCCTCTATGGAGAAACAAGGGAGAATGTTCTAAGCCTAAAACAGTTTGGACACAGAAAAGTTGTGAAGATTTTTTATTTTCATTTTGACAGCACTGACTTAATGTCCCTGATTATGGAGGAAAGGAAGAGGAAAAAAGTGCCATTTCTCTTACCAGAATATCCAGGTTCATTTTTATATCACATTTTCATTTTCTAAAGACTAAGTTCNCCTGATTATTTTTAAGCATTGTTAAATCAATTATCACTCAGTCTATCTGTCTATNTCTTTATCAATCATCTATTATCTTTCAATCATATATCTATCATGTATCTGTCTATCTACCTATGTATCTACCTATCATTTATNTATTATCTATTATTTATCATCTATCTCCCCAACAGAATGACACAGAACAGTATCTAGAATGAATCTTTACCCTCTNAATAATACCTTTACTAATTCATGTATCACTACTTAAAAACAAACAAACAACCCCAAAGGGCTGCAAGCAGAAAAACTAGCATGGTGCAATGTAAAGGATTTAGGCTCATCTTTTATTTGCAAAGATGCCATTTTTCTTTGCCTGATGGGCCTGTTGATCCTCGAACACTGTTTCCCAGAACTTCTGGCTTGACTGTGTCTACTTTATGGGTGTGACTATGTGTGTGTGTAGTTTCCTGTCTTGCTTTCTTTGCAGATGAGCTGTCATAACCCTGGGTTCTTATTTGGTTACAATTGTTTTTGTCTTTCTTACCAGTGACCATTAGGTGCCACAGAAAAGTGATTATTGCTAGCTCCTTAAGGCTTCTGTGTAATTTAAAGTCTTTAAAAATATTTACTCTGAAGAATTATGGGTATATGTGTGTCTGTGTGCTTGTGCTCATGCGTGTGAGAGTATCTATGGAGGTCAGAAGAGACCATCAGATTGGGAGCCCTTAACCTTGGCCTGGGAGCGGAACTCCAGTCCTCTACAAGAGCAACTGTGGGCTTGTAATCACTGAGTTATCTCTCCAGCCTCAATTCACAGCTTTTTAAAAGGCAAAATACTTAGATGGTCTAACGGGAAACCAGAGATCACAGTGTATTTTAAAGGCAGTTTTGGATTCTTAATTTATTTACACATCTCAGACAGTTAAGGAGCCAAGCAGAAAGAGATTGGATAACAAATGGTGCATCAGGTAGGGCTTTGGCTATGAATATATGCAAGTTTGGCAAGGTAAGCAGGAAGTAGCTCTGTGGGCATGATACCNGGAAGCTTCTGCATCCATGAGTGGCAGAGTAGGCTTTGGGAAGCAGGCAGGAACAATCAGTGCAGCAAAACAACTGTCCATCAGTACTGCTATCCAGACCTTTGATAGAGTAAGGGCCAGCTTGGCCACATTACTGCTTTTGTATGGAGAATGTCCTGAACTCTGTAACAGCTATGTAACAGCCTCAGTTTTGGCCAAGCTTTGTTTGGATGCCTACCTCTCAGTTATCAGTAGTCATGGAAAGGGTGTACCAGGTGCTTGGCTCCAGAGGGGGTGACATGGTAAATTTTCTGCTACANAGTCACATGCAAGGTGGCCTGTCCCTAAGGTAGGAAGAGAGCAACGGAGCAGAACTTCAGACAGACAGATTTAGTTCTTTGCATTGATTTTGACATCTATGGGCGTCACAACCAGGGCTCATAACAAACGGGGTTGCCTTCTGATTGCCTTGAAACTGAAGTTGGCCCAGAGCCTGAGACAGCATGGAAACAGTAATGTAGATCCAATTATGAGAGAAAGAAAGATTTCTGGCTATGTATTNGAGGCACATCTTAGAAAACTGCTTAGTCATATAAAAACAATCATATCCATTTGCTTTTCTACTTAAGCAGAATGAAAAGTTTTCCCTGACTTATTTTCTGGCCTGTTGGTAGCATGTAGCTTCCAAGTCATAATAATGTCGTGATCAACTTACTGCAAAGTCTGAACATTTTAAGTGTATTAATGAACATCTAATATTTAAGGTTTCATTGACAGTTATACATTGCCAAAGAAGTTCATCTGTATATATTATACTTTCAGCATATATATACTTACGGCAGCTAATTTGATCATTTGTAAGTAAATGAATATGTTAACAACAAATAGTTGTTAATTTGGAAANTAACTAATCATATAAATAGACATATAAAAGACCAAAACAACCCCACATGAAGACCCAAGTTTTTNCCTATTATAAACAGAGCTCACAATCCCCAGCCACTGTTGTATCCATTTCCCAACACCAATTAACCAAGTGTTCAATCAACAACCATTTCTGTTCACTCTGGATCTCCTCTTGCTCCAAAATTCTAGGAGACACCCTGTGTTATCATCACTCTGTTTCGTAACTCAGGTTGTGTCATGATGTAACTTCCGAGCTTTGAGGGGAGTGCTGTGCCCTATTATTGCAGTCAAACCTAGAAGTGGTAGGCAGAATGGTGCTGGAAAGATCAATATTTCTATTCTTGGAGTCTCTGAATTTCCTACAGTAGCTGTCCCAGGAGACTTGACAAATGTAATTAAAATAAGAAGATTATCCTGAATTCTCTAGATGACCTCAAAAACACTACACAATCCTGTGAAATAAGAGACCTTCCTTTCACCACTGGAGACAGAAAGATGCATTGTAATGAGATGTTAAAGATATTCCAAGTGGGAGATTATTGCTGATTTGGAAATGAAAGATTCTACACTCGGGTACTAGAGATGCGTTTCAGTCCTCAGCCAATGGCAAGCAGTGGGATGAGGAGCTGTCTTCCAGCTGCAGGGAGCCCTATTGTGCCAAAACATGGCATAGTGGAAACTGAGTTTCAGAAGTTCTTCCTCAGTGCCCACCCACTTCATTTTTGCCTGGGAGATATCTCCATGTAGACATCTTATTTATGGCATGTGAGATAAAAATGGTATTGTGTAAGGTGGGATTAATGCTAATCTGTCATGACAAAATAACATAAATGTTGTTTTGGACCCTTTATCTGTCAGGATCAGAACACAGATTGGACCAGGAGTAGTAGGCGAAAGGTCAAATAAGCACCAGGGCTATGCAGAAATGACTTCTGAAGGACTTTGTGGATCTGCTGCGTGAGATATATGAAGTCTGAATTGTACATACATCCAGCAGGTGGAGTCACTTCGGGTCATCCATCTCCACTTGACCCCACCAACCGTTCAGTGGTTCATAGGATGACAGCAGGTACTGAAAACTGAATAAACTGATGGACAATGTTTAAATACATCATGGAGGTAAGGGGCAAATGCCAGGCCTTGGCAAACAGCAGGAAGGGTTTATGAATATAAATGTGTCTGTGATGCTGCCTTCTACTGGACTTCTGTCCTGGAAGTGGATCTCAGAGGAAAGTAACAGAAGAGTTAGTCTTGACTTCATGGCAAAGACCACAGTGGATTCCCACCTTGACAGACTATAAGATAACAGGATAAGGGATTCTTCCCAGAAATGGAAACAGCCAAGCTTAAAGACTGACCACATTAAAAAGATGAAAGCATGAATAGCTACAGTGACTAGTGCTGACTGCTAAGAACATCAGCACACTTTCTCAGTAGAGGCTCAGCAGAGTCCCTTTCCCTGGCACTGAGGCAGTTCCTGCATCCTTATAAGGACTTCTTGNNTTAAAAGCAGTAACCTGGAGCACCACCTTGCAGAAGCATCTGGATTTAAAGTACTTGGAAGTCGAAAAGTTACTCTTTACAACACATCAAATGGATTTTCCTTAAAAAAAAAAAATAAAGGGATAATGTATGGGCTCCCCTTAGTCATTTCCATTAGTCAGTTTTTATTTTAAAAAGGAAAAAAAAAAGCTTTGAAAACTTTACTCATAGGATCTTTTCATTCTTTCTTTGATGTGTTTGGAGTGAGGAGAATACATTAGTGCCTTTTAGCTTGCCAGACAACTCTCTAATGAACGCAAATGGAGTAAGACCAACGAGAGTGTTGACTTCATTTTCAGAATCTTAATGTCAAGATTGTTTCTACAAAAGGCCAAAAAATTGCAAAAACTAGAAACAGCATCAGAGTTTTTAACAATGTCTACTTTTCTGGAGTCGTCAACTGCTATTAAATGGAAGCTATTGCAGATAATGTTATTACGAAGAAGCGGTATTGCCAGTTCTTGGACCACACAGCCACTAGCCAAGATAGCAGCCATGCAAGCAGCTGAAAAAAGGACAGAAGTTTGCCTNNATTCTACAACCAAGACTACACTGCAATTTTTAGCCTGTTTCTATCTTGGTGTATTATTTAGATAGTCACAAAACNAGCCATATACTTTTTTTTCTTTTTACAGAAATAATTATTGGCTGCTGCTGGAGTTCCCATTGGAGCTGAGAGTTCTTGGCCTCTTTGATGGTTAGGCACAGTCAATGGATGTGAAAGAAACACTTTCGGTTCTTGACTTTAAAACAAAGAGACGGGTGCTCTTTTCTCTCTTCCTTTCCTTCAGGGGAAGATATAGACTTTGTTCCCAGGAGTGATNCAATTTCTGCTATTTAGATGAAAGTGACATCTGTANAGAGAGTTNAACAAGATGGAAGGGAAGTGATTTGCTATAGCGACTGCCAAAGAGAATAGCTGTCCCACCANGTAAACTTCCAGAATTGTGTGAGAAATAAACCATGCTGCTGGAGTTGCCATTGTCAAGCATCTCCTCATGAGCCAGGACCCTCTCTTCTGTTACCCAGAACCCTCTGGGGCCCCAGTGACTNCCACTGTAGTGTAGGCACNTGGATCTGCATCTTTTGTCAAGCCACTAGTTCAAAGGTGATGAAGCTGATGTTCTGTTTCAGGTATCATGTTCTGCCCTAGGGGTCATCACATTAGGGACATCTGGACTCTCTGGTTTATATTGTATTTAAATTTTTCTAGATTTATAAAAGCTTACTTGTTGACTACTTTTTGGAACAAAACACACTTTTCTTTGACACTGGTTTCCTGTAATTGGAGGTGATGATTTTTTTCTATAAAAATCTTCTTAACACCTTGCAGACACATACACCTACACGCAATTTTATAGACATTTTGTTCACACAAAAACTCTGCAGGGACATAAAAGGTTTCCCACCAANCTGGTCTAAGCAGTGTCAAATCAGGAGATCAGAAAGGTAGACATTGCTACTCTGTGGGATGATAATTCATTACTTATTAGAATCTGTGCACACTAATTTTAAATTTATTCAGAGGAATATACACTTAATATATACAAACCATTTGTACCTTCATGGGCATTAGTAAGTACCAAGTACTACTATAGACAATGTCNCTTCAGAAGTCAGCTAAACTTACCTCTGTACTAGAATATTAGGGTTTTATTTTCTTATAAATNAATTATATGGCTCAAGCAGGTAGTAGGGTGGGTAAGAGGCAAAGGAGGAGAAAGAGGAGGAGGACACAACCAGTAGTATAGGATCCTGGATGCACAGAATGTCATTTCAAGACAGTCTTGACTCTATAGCAAAGACTACATTGTCTTCCAAATCTGTCTCCATCTTGGCAGANTAGTGGATAACCATACCATCATCCATATACCTTTTATAAAATTTGGTGGTATGTGAGTTTCCTCAGGAGGTGAGCATCCTCAGATTTGAGCTTTACATGAAGTCAGTGACTGTAAGGGACAGTGCTGTATGCCTCTCTCAGGCCTAATCACTGCATATACCCACACCTTCTGTCTTTCTTCACTGCTTAACTCCAATCATTTCTCCTCTGCTCTGTCCACCTCATCACTTTCTTTTCACTGATTTGATAATCCCATCAGTGGATTTTAGTTATGTAATCTTCATAGATACATGTTGTCATGATTTGGAAAAATATTTTCCCAAATGTTCATGTGCAGAGGTTTACTCCCAGTCTGTGGAATGGGGTAGAATCTTTAAGAGGTGGGGACCAATCGGAGGGAGTTGAATCATTAGAACAGAGCCCTTAAAAGAGGTAATGAAACATAAGCTCCTTTTTCTGTCCTTATCTCCTGCTTACCATGAGGTCAAAAATCACCTCTGCCCCAAACTCAAGCCACGATATAATATAAGCCAAAGAAATAGAGCCAAATCTTCACAGACGGAAAGTTTCGAAACCGTGAGCTGAAAGGAACCTTCTTCTCGCTCAGGGTGATTATCTCAGGTTTTGTCATAGTGATGGAGAACTGACTAACACGGGTATCTTGGGTTGGTATCATCTTAGTACTTTTTCCTGTTTTTCTGAGCTTGGAATATAAAGGAGTCCTGTAGAAAATCAGTTGATTGGACTGGTCTGTCAAGCCTAGCCTGATGCATAGGGGTTCAGAGATCACATGTGAGAACTTTGTAGAGATCAACAGCCTCAACTAGATCTGATATTTATGAAAGCAAGTATATTCGTTCAGAGACATGACAGAAAGAAAGCCTCAAGGCAAGTTGCTTCAGAAAAATACCCAGGTCTAGTAAATGTAGCAGAGTGAAAAATTCCTGTATGAAGCTAACACAAGCAGTAGATAACCAGGAAACAGCAGATCTCAACTGTTGGCTGAACCCTGCCCTCTGCACCTTGTAGTTCCACATACCAAGTCCAATGTTGAAATATGCTACTTCCATGAGGGCTTTAACCCAATCTGCACTACAATTTCAAAGGGACTTACTTGTTAGAATGAGGATGCTTCTTATATTGAATTTGTACAAAGCCGCACCAAATAAAACCTATATCAGATGAATTATCACCTTGGGGATTATAATACATCAGCAGGTGAAGTTTTACTGATAGAAGTTTCTTGCCAACAATAGGGAAAGTAGAGAAAAGCATCTACCGCAGGCATCTGCTGTTAGAGTTATCTTTGCACTGACTAAGAGAAGGGACATGTTAAATTCTACTTTTTTTGGGATGAATTTGTCCTTAATGTATGGAGAAAGTTGAACCATATTTGATGTGAATATCCTACCATCACTTTGGTTTCATATTGCCTGTCTATTTTTCCTTACCACACACAGCAGATCACTACTCATCCAATATCTGCTCACCCCTGACCCCAAGTGATGGGCACATGGCACCTGGAATAAAGATTTCATGTTCCAGCCTCTATTGCAGTTGGATATATCTGTTCTATTGATTTTGGGTCATTGAAATATGTGGTGGATCATTATCTGAATACTCGACCCTCAGTTGGTAGTTCACTTTGGAGAGATTATGGAATCTTTAGGGGTTGGTATAGCGAGAAATGCACTGGAGTCTGCTTAAAGGGTAAAGGAATTTATTAGGAAAGAAAACTCACTAAATGGGATAGGAGAATCATTGCAGGGTCCTGGAAGGCTGAGGTACTGTCCTCCGCTGCTCCAGCCACCTGAGTTAGTCCACACCATCCAAGCCCACATGGGAAAGAAGAGATTGGTGTAAGTGTGTCTCAGCCCTGAAGGGTAGCTCTCAGGCCACGCCCCAGGGGCAGGTACTTCAAGGTAATAGAGAGGTAGAACAGATATCCATTACATCTCTAGGGGCTGTGCTTCAAGGTCATAGGTAGACAGATATCTACTACATCTCCCTCTTTTGTCTAAATAAGAAAGTTCTAACCAAATACAAAACTATATACAATAAGGAACGATTATCAAATATTGTCCAGGAGAGGGGAAAGGTGAACAAAGATAGGAATACAACCAGCAAGAACAACATCAAACAAGAGCCACAGACTGAAATCCAGAAATGTCCAGATCATAGGTAAAAGGCATGTTACAGAGATTACTCCAATAGATGTCCTATCCTAAAGAATTTAACTTTAAGCCGGGCGGTGGTGGCGCATGCCTTTAATCCCAGCACTTGGGAGGCAGAGGCAGGCGGATCTCTGTGAGTTTGATGCCAGCCTGGACTATAGAGTGAGTTCCAGGACAGGCGCAAAGCTACACAAAGAAACCCTGTCTCGAAAAACCAAACAAAAAAAAAAGAAAAAAAAGAATTTAACTTTAATATCTAAAATGTTCTTAGCTAAGATATGAGAAGATTATAACTGTAACTATTTAGTTTTCAAGCCCATTAAAGACCCAANAATGAAATCAATATTATCTGGAAAATCAGGAAGTATAAGCAAGCAATTTCTGAAAAATTGTGAGAATAGACAGAGACAGCTGACAGCCTGGACAGTCACCTAAAGTTTCTCAGCACTGTTGGGGAATCCATTTTGGCTACAGGCCTAGAATATCTGACAGACCTTTTCAGAAGCAAGAGTTTTGAAAGACCATCTTACCCTGTCTTGGCAAGGTTCAGTAGTCATTATTCTTCCTTGTGTCCTGCTTGTCTGGAAAGGACAGCGTGCATACTTTCAGCAGTCTAGACAAGGGCAGTTCTTTGCACAGCAGGCCATTTTGTGCCAAGAAAAAGACAATCTTCCAAACAGAGTGTCTTAGAAGTCCAACATTCTCTTGGGAGTAGATCAGTACTACCAGGAGCAATCGTGTCACATAGTCCAGAGAAGTCTAAATTCTTAAAACATTTTAAATGTCATATTCTGTAGATCTTTAAAGTTTTTGAAGATTACCTACCTAATTGAAATATATCCATGTATATCTAGAAAACTTAACTAACATGACTGTAAGTTTGATTATCATAGATGACTAATTGATCTGTATTTCTTAATTATGTATTATAATTTTAAATGAGTTGCATAAATATAGTACCTTAAACAAGAGTAGAAATATATATATATAGTATAAAAATTAACTTTAAATTTATATCAATAAACCAAAATCCATAGTAATGTAAAATACGTGAGATTAATAGTTTTGTTTTTTGGATTAAAGTAGATTCAATAATCTACTCTTTTGTCTTATCATTTCTATATCATACATGTCTATATCATATCCCTCTTTTTTCTTTTAGAAAGAGATTGACTATGGCCAATAACAATTTGTAAACAACCTCCTAAACAAAGACAAACATCTATAATCTATTTTTTTTGGAAATGTGGGTATAGTACTCTAGGCTATTTCCTGATGATTGGGGACACTGTTAATCCATCCTGACTAGAGTAGTCTGTGAGGCTGGATCATCTCAGCCAGTTGCCTTGAAGCCGTTCTGGATGTTGGATCATCTGGAGTCCTCTCAGGCGGTCTTCCCTGATGGAACCATATTTACCTGGAAGGAATCCATAGTTTCTCATCTTCTGTGGAAACAAAAGTAGAATCTCTTTTCTAAAGTAATATATCCTTAGACCCAAATTTTGAAGTCAAGATACCTTTAAAATATATATATTGGTTTAACTCAGCAACTTTTACAATCAAATGTCTCTCTCCAGTTAAAAATCCCAAAGCATCATAATCCAGAATCTGTGTAATTTCCATCTTTACGTGGCTTATTATATTTTTATGTATTACTTTATTTTTTAAGACTTTATTTTATTTTTATGACTATCTTTCTCCTTTCTCTTTTTCTTTCAAGCCTATGTATCTTTTTACATATAATGTAAACTGTTGAGTGTGTGTGTGTGTGTGTGTGTGTGTGTGTGTGTGTGTGTGTGTATTTTCCATCTGAATCTGTCCTATTGTGTATCTGCAATCATTTTTGATCAGGAGCTTTTCTGGAGGAAGTACATTACTTGGAGCAAGCTTAGAGGATTTATAGCCTTATCCACTGTTCTCTCTCTGTGCTTCCTGTGTGTGGATGAAAAATGTGTTCAGCCAACTTTCAGTTCCTGCCCCAGTGACATACCTTCCTGTTGTGATGTATCCTATCCCTTCAGAACCATAAGACAAGTAAAAAATCTTTCTTTCTTAAGCTGCTTTTAGTCAAAATACTTGACCACAGATACAGAAAAGTATTTAATATAGGATATAAGCAAATGATATACAGACACTTTTAAAGTGTCCTTAAGCCAGGTGTTGTGGTGCACACTTTTAATCCTTGCACTGGAGAGGCAGAGGCAGGTGGATCTTTGTGAGTATGTAGAGTGACCCTGTCTCAAAAAACAAACACAATAACAAAAGTGCCCTTGAAAAAAAAGTTGTGCCCTTTGACATACAAGGTAGGTGATAGCTATAGAACCATGTTGATGTAAGTCTCAGGCTCTGTGGCAAATCAGTAAGCTGGAATGAAACCCTTGGGACTTTGTAGAGTAGCCATAATGGAATGCAGAACATTGGATGCGTGTAGGAGAACAAAGCCCTGGGCTTTAAGGTACTATTAACTGTGGTTTCTGCACATGCACTGGTACTTAATTCTAACTAACATCAAAGTACATTTCTGAATGGACCCCCCACCAGAGGTGTGTCTTCCACTCTCACGGACAAGATCCTAGATAGTTGTACTTTAGTGTATTTGGCTTCTGGCTTATAAACCAGTCTCTTAAGAGTTTGGTCAAAGCTAATTAATTCTTCACACTTCTGCTAATGGAATCACAGATAAAAAATCAAGTTTCTGTATTTAAAATATAGTGAAATCCATGGTCTGAAGCCAAACTTTATTAACCCAACTGCTTTGAAAAACCAGTTTTGAAGTCATTAGGCAAGTCAGACTGCTACTCCTTCAAAAATTAATCCAGCTAACATTTGTGTAAATAATTAAAAATCAAAGTGTGACACTTGTCTACTCAAGGGTTACAGGTATATCTTAGCAAATGTGGAATACACAGCAAAGTATAAGTTAAAAAAAACATTAACTTTCCAATACTGCAGAAATTAACTGTTGTTGACAGTTCTGGTGATTTTGTTGTTGTTTTAATTTTTGTGCATGAAAAGTCACACTGTAAGTCACATGCATCCTGGTTTGTGAGTTGGTTGTGATAAGTTAATAATTTTGAACATACCCTCTCAGGAAATCAGTATTTAGTTGGAGCTGACGCTCCCATAGTGATCTTAAACTCATGGCCCTCAGTCCTGTTTTCTGCGAGCTGGGATTGCCAGCTGTGCTTCAACACGCCCCACTGCCAGCTCTCATCTATTTACCTTCTAGGGCCTTTTCTATCACTATGAGTGAACAGAACATCCACAGGTTTCAAGGGAAGGAAGGGAGATGTGGAAGAGGAGAAATCCCAGTAGAGTGTACCCTGTACCAGCTGACTCTTGGGAAAGTAGAGAGATATGGACAATAGTTGCTGCTGCTTAAAGCCACCCATTTCTTTGCTGGATAGCAACAGTTAATGATCATATGCAAAGTTCTTTGAGACACTTTTATCTGGGCTGTGGAGATGGCTTGGTAAGGACAACACTTGCCCTCCAGGTGTGAGGACCTAAGTTTGATTCCCTGGAATTCATGTAAAAAGCCTAGCAGAGAGGCACACACTTGTGATTTCAGTGATGGTAAACAGGAGACAGGTGGATCCTTGGAGTTCTTTGCCTAGCTAGTTTAGCCTTCCTGGTGAAGTTCCAGCCCAAAGAGAGACTCTACGTATAACAGAATGGTAGAAGGCAGTGTAGGAATGACACCTCATGTTGCCCTCTGACATCCATCTGCACATATACAACATGTGTGCACACCCACCCATGCACGAACACACACACACA
>LZPO01046231.1:0-14447 GCA_001675575.1 Neotoma lepida
GTGTTCCACGTGGCTTTACCTGTGTGCCGTTACATGTTGCTTTTTAGGTGGCAGAATGGCGTCTGCCCAGCTCTGCTTTCGGCTTCTCTTCCCCTCGTTCGAATGTCCTGCCTAACCTTATTCTGCCTCACCATTGGCCAAACAGCTTTATTTATCAACCAATCAGAGCAACACATTTTTAGAAAGACATTCCCATCACCTACATAGAGAGCTAAGGCAACTGATGGCAACTGAGAAAGGGACAATCGGTGTTCTCTGCGGATGAGCCCACTGATAGGGGGCTCCAGTCCCAAGCACGCAGCCATAAACAAATACACCTGTGAGCAACAGTAAGCGAGCTTTATGCATGCATGTGTGTTTGTGCATGTGTGTGCATTATGTAACAATAATTAAAGAAAAAGTGGTCATGAATTTGACAGAGGGGCACATAAGAAGAGTTACATGGAAAGAGAGAGGAGGAAAATGATGCAAATACAGTACTCATGTCTGAAATTCTCAAGAAAAAATTTAAATTTAAATTTTAAAAAGTTTACTAACATGTGGATAAAAATTGAACAAACAGATATTTGATGGATGGATATTAACAGAACACAATGTCCAATCATTACAGATGTGCCAAAATTTTCCAAGATAAAAGCATAAAGGAAAGCCAACAACTACTAAGCACAATATTTTAATTAGGCAGGAAGTGAATATCAAAAAGACAACATATTCTAAATAGTTTAAACACTGAGACATGGCCCAAAGGCAAAATCATCATTGAAATTTTAAATAGATGTAAAACTTAATTTAGATTATAATATTAATAAAGGATGCCAGATGCAGCTAAAACTGCATTAAAAGCAAATATATAAAGCTTTGTGTTTACATTAGGAAAAAGGAAGGCAAGGTTTTAAATTACTAAAGAAAGAAAAAGAACAAGACGACCCCAAAGAAGATGGTAAAGTAAAATACTAGCGCTAACAAATCAGTGAACAAAGAAATAGAGAAACTTCTAAGACCACCAAAATCGAGGGGCTAAAATGAAAGTATAATCATAGATACCTACAAGATAAATGCCATAAGAACAATTTAAACATATTTGTTTTCCAAGCTTTCAAAACCTAGATGCACAGATTACTTTTTAGAAAACTATAACTAAAACTAACAGACAAAACTAAAACTTCAATAGATTCATAACTGGTTTAAAAGTCCTATCATTGGACAGGAACACAGCTCAGTGGACAAAGTGCTCGTCTTACAAGCAAAAGGACCTGAGTTTGATCCCCCCAAAACCGTGTTTAAAACAGCAAGACATGGTGATACACACTTGTTATCTCAGCATTGGAGAGGCAGAGACAGGTTGATACCTGGTACTCACTGACCATCCAGCCTAGCCTACTTGGCAAGCTTCAGGTCAGTGAGAGACCTTGCCTCAAAAAATAAACAAGGTGTCGGGGAGTGCCTGAGAAACAACACCACTCCACTAAGGGCCCCCACCTGCCAGACACACAAATAAAGAGTTCTATCACCAAAAGAAAATGTCTACCAATGAGACTCTAAAGCTAGGCAGTTTACACGGTCATCATAACTGTTTGAAATATACTCCCAAATTCCCAACCATGTGCAAGTTTTTCAAGTGTACAGGCAAAGAAGCATTGCTCTTCAACTGGTCCGGTTATAAAATTTTTTGTGGTAATCTTGATTTTAAGATAAAGTCAAAGCAATATATAGTTATATATTTATCATACATAGTTATGTAAGATAAATATATAAAATTATGTACTATTAATATATAAAAATTAATTATGTTCTTACATAAAAGAGCAGAGACTTACATTCCCAATGGATGCCATTAAACCTATCAAAACAGATGCAAGGCCCTTTTCGAGGATATTGCTTACTGATACTGACAATCAGGAGCTTTTGATAGAGCGCAAATGTCTGCTACCTGTATGGATGGTGCTACAGCTTGAATCTAACTAGAGAGCTGCAAAAGCAGGTGCAATAAAGGTTTCCTTGCCAGTCTGTGATACTCTCAGTGGATGATAGAACATTCAGGAAGCAACCTAGTAGAAGGAAGCTATGTTGTTGCTTGTGTGTGGTGGGAGTATGTTCCTAAAGTGAATATTAGAACACTAGCCCTTTCTTGTGTCTTTCTTAGCCTCCTATTTACCAGGAAGTGATAAGGTGCCTGCTGGCACATGCTCCCACCATGAGGTATTACCGAGCCATAGGTCCCAAAATTACTGACCACAGAGATTGAAAACACTGATATACTGACAAAAATCAATCCTTGTACCTTGTATGCTAATTATTCTAGATGTTTTATCACAGTAAGAAGACACTGAAATGGATACACTCAGTTTCACAAAGCACCAATACAGTTAACTAAAGTCCCAATACATTATTTTTGGAACAAAAAACAAAATTAGCTAAGTCAATTATTGAAGAAAGAGAAGAATAGCATCAACATTTATTTTCATATAAGGGCAATATATCAATTTAAGTACCTTATAGCTCATATACTATACAATTGGATTTTATAAATATTTGCTAATTTAACCCACATAGCAATCATTAAATTATGCAGTAAACTGAATATATTCCAAAAAATTCAAAAGTTTAAACATAATGCTTCAAGATTGTAGCCAACAATAGACAAATTAAGAGAATTCAAAGCACAGGACTAGAAGTGGGCTTTAGGACATGCAGTGTTGAAAGGATGGGACTCTTAAGAAGAAGTCTTGTGCTCCCATCAAAATACTGCTTGATTACAATGTCTTAATGCAGAACAACAGGCGTAGGATAGTATCATCTGTACAATAACATACATAACTTAATCTTATTTTACAGTTGTGTGTGTGTTTGATTTATATGCACTATCAATGTCAATATAGAAAATTCAAGGTTACCTTTAGCAAACAAGAGAATAGTTAAGGGAAATCAAAGAACAGTTACAAACATGACTAGTGAATGAAACTTATGTCCTTAAACACCAGAAATCAAGTATAAATTACATATATGTGTGTGTACATAGATACATATATAATTACATATATTCATATATATAATTAAAAATTAAACATGGAAAATATAAGAACAAATCAAAGTAACTGTGACATCTTGGAGGAGGAGGATGAAGTATGACAAAGGAAGATTTATAAAGATGGTTTTAGATATGTTGGAAGATGAAGAAAATGTTCAGATTTGACAATGCTGGTTGGTGAGTACATGGATGCTTACATTATTCTATNTGCCTTTACTTTGTGGAAGTTATTTCATAATATAGAAAATAATTCTTTCACTGGCCTACATAGAATTAGTTTATTTGAATGAAAAAGTTCTCAGGCAGGGTTAATTCCTTCTGTGCACTTCATTAAATGAATAAGATGTAAACACATGGCTTTGTAAGAGAATGGGGACTTGGCCTTAGTTTAACTTTTTCTACCATAGTCTCATGAAACACAGTATTTAGATTAACTGCGTACATACTGGAGATTACCCGGACAACACAAAATCTTCACTAATAAGATCTGCTCTATGTGCTGTTATAGCAAACTAGTGAAATGTTTCAGCTAAAATAATAAATTGTTTATTCTTTTTAAAAACTAGATGTTTTTGTTGTCTGTCCCCATGGTCCCTCATCTACCCTGCCTTCCTATCCTAGACTCTTTTTTTATTATTATTATTCTCTCACATGTTACTTCTGGACCACAGTATCCCCTCCCTCCACTCCTCCCAAGTCCCTCCTTCTACCTCTTCTCTCTCCTAGATCCACTCCTCCTCATTTTCCTTCAGAAAAGGGCAGGCCTCCCAGGGATAGCAAACAAACATGGTATAGCAAGTTATAGTAAAACTAAGTGCATCCCCTCATACTAAGGTTGGATGAGACAACCCAGTAGGAGGAAAAGGGTCCCAAAAGCAGGCAAAAGAGTCAGAGACAGACCCTGCTCCCACTGTTAGTAGTCCCACAGGAACACCAGGCTACACAACCATAACATATATGCGGAGTCCATAGGTCAGATTCATACAGGCTCCCAATTGTCACTTCAGTCTCTGTGAGCCCCGTGAGCCCTTCTAGTTGATTCTTTGGGCTGTGTTCTCCTGTTGTTCTTGACCCCTCTGGCTCTTATAATCCTTCCTCAACCTCCTTTGCAGGATTCCTCGAGTTCTGCCTAATGTTTGACTGTGGGTCTCTTTATCTGCTCCTACCAGTGACAGATGAAGCCTCTCTAATGACAAATATGCAAGGTTCTGGTCTACAAGTATAGCAGAATAGCATTAGGAATCATTTCATTTCATTGACTTTGTTTTTCCAGTCATGTTAGGTTCTATTCTAGGTCTCTAGGATATCTAGCCTCTGGTTCCTGGCCCTTCAGGCAGCATCAGGTGAGGCATGGGCCTCAAGCTGCACCAGTCATTAGTTGGCCACTCCCACAAGTTCTGTGCTATCATTACACCAGCACACCTTGCAGGCAGGACAAATTGTAGGTCAAAGGTTTTGTGGCTGGATTGGTGTCCCAGTTCCACAATTAGAAGCCTTGCCTGGTTATAGAAGATGGCTGGTTCAGGCTCCATATCCCCCATTACTAGGAGTCTTCACTAGGGTCACCCTTGTAGATTCCAGAGAGTTTCCATTGCACTAGGTTTCCAATGAAAGAAATCCTTCAGAGTAAAGCTGTAGGGAAGATGTGTCCTCCCTCCTTGCCTGTGAGCACATTGGCTAACCATTGATCCTGGCCTTTTTCATCCAAGAAATACCTTATTGCAGACTTACTATATCTCAGTGTCAAAACAATTCCTGCTTCCTCAAAGCCTTCTGTTTAATGGGAGAGGCAATTATTATCTAGATACATAAATAAACATCAATGAATGATATATTCTATAAAAACAAATTAAGTGAAACCAGGTAATGTAGTTCTTGGGGTAATTTAGATCAGTGCTCAGGGCAGACCTCCCTTGGGGGCTGAGGACCAGAAATGTTCAGAACACAGTGTGCCAGAGTCTGGCCACAGGGCCATTCTCCTCAAATTGGAGTACATTCTTAGCCAGGCATCAATTCCCAATTGGACCTTCCTTTCCCCTTTGACATCAAATTTCATAAACAAATGGAGATTTTATAATTTCACTGCAGTATTTACCTACATGAGGAGGATTACAGAACAGCACAGCTGACTTGAGATTTAAGGTAAGGCTTAAAGTCTGTGAGTTAAGCAAGGCTCTTAAAGTCCCTGAGATTCAGATTTCTGTACTCGAGAGGTAGCTTACAAAGCAAGCAATCACCAAGCTAGCCCCTAATCCTTGGACACTCTCTGATTCCTTTGCCTTATTGTCACTCTTGTTAGTGTTTAGGGCAAAACACACTACTGTTTATGATCTATCTTTCCTAGAATATACATATTGTCCGAGNAAGAATTTTGATGTCACTGTCTCTTTTGTTTAGTGTCAACAGAGGCCTTGTACACAACTCTGGACTCACTGGTTCTGAGAAGAAAAGCCCAAACTTCAATGTCTTATTTTCTTCTCCTGATGCTGTAATAAAATAGCCTGACAGAAGCAATTCAAGGGAGGAATGGTTTATTTCTGCTCACAGTTGAAGGATACAGTCATCAGAGAAGTCGAAGCAGCAGGAGCTTGAAGTAGCTGGTCACATGCCATCCACAATCAGGGTCAGATTCTTCCCAGTCCCCTTCCTCCACCTATGAACTCCAGCATCCCATCTAGGGAATGGAACCACCCTCAGTGGTCCAGTCTTTCTGTCTCAACTAGCACAAAACAGACAAGATACACTCTCACAAGTGGGCTCCAGGGCTTATCTCTTGGTTGAAGTTATATCCAGTTTAGTTGACAACCAAGAGTAACTGTCACAATTGAATGACAAAAGGTGAACATTACTGATCTTGGTTGTGTCCCAATCTTAAATTACATAATTATTTTTTTCTCTTTAAACACATTACAAGCACTTTAAGGACGTAGACTGTGCTTCACATCACTTCTGTATGACCCCTATCATGCCTAAATCAAAATTGGGTGTACTCAAATATTCAAAAGATAAGAATCCAGTAATTGCTTAAATGACTGTTACTCAAGACTTTGCAGACTAAAGCCAGAGAAGTGCATCATCTGAGGGTTTGTAGCCCTTACACACTTGTGAAAGTCTGGTTGTGAGTCAGAGAAGAAAGCAAAGTATGCCATTGAATGCTTGTAGTCAATGAATAGAAATGAAACTTTCAAGCAAGAAAACTTCCTCAGCTTTAACTGAACACTACTTCATTTGCAGCCCAAAGAGTGCTGTTGTAACAACAGAGCAATGTCTACTCTGGCATAGAGTGTGCACTGTGTCCAAAGAGGTTTAGGGGAATATCCATGCTGAAAAATAGAAGTTGCTATATGGCACAAATATACACAGGAGCCACAGAAATTAAGGACTTCTGGCCCAAGAAGAATGGCCTAATGTGCTTGCTTCACTTGAAATTAGCTCACTTGTGTGCTCGGTAATTAGGATTTTTCACTAATTTAAACTGCACCTGTTGAGCAGTGTTCAATGGGGCTGCTTCAGGTACAGACATCCACACTCCTGTTTTAGGAATCTTGATAGAAAGAAGGGTATTCCTCTGGGGTTGCTACAGTACAGCCACCATGTGGTACTTTTTGAATTGTAGACCTATCATCCCACATCCACTGGCTCAGAACTGGGAAGCCTCCTGCAGCATCCTGACATTTGATCACTGGTGTTCTAAGAGAAAGACAAGGCTGGTTCTTAGAGGGCCTAAATTTTATCACTGTTGGTGACAGTGGTGATAATGGAACTATACATTTTGAGAAAGTAGAAAATAAAGAGAGGACACGAGACACCACCTTGGAGTGGGTATGTTCTATAGATGAACAGATCATGAGCATGACAAACGCCAGCCTCCAGACAAAATCATAATGCATTTGATGAAATGATCTTGCTGACCCTCCCCACAAGAAAACACCTGGGTCTCAGTGCAAGCTATGTGGCAAAGGCTTCTGTGGTGATTAAGAGTTGAATGGCAAGTACTTAAGACTCCAGATACCAATTGGCCTCTATGTAAACTAGCCAGTCCAGTATTATTGCATAAAAACAACCATAGATAATATGTAATCTAATGGGTGTTGTTACATGCCAATAAAACTTTATTTCAAATAATAGTCAGAAATGATCTACAAACTGTGCTTTGCCGCTCCTGTGGTTTATCTTAGGAAAACAATATATAACTATTATTTGGTTCATATTCAAACTTAAAAGAGTATGAATTGTGGAAATGTATGTGCTTGTGCTCTTTGCATTTCTGTGTTCATGTATGTTGGGAGAAAATATATTTAAAAAGATGAATAAAATTTTATTATGAGTATCTGCTTTGCTCTAGATTTTCTAAATGTCCCACTGTTCTATATATAATTAGTTTGAATTTTTCTAGTGAAATATTTTTATAATCAGGAAAATAATTTAAAATAAAGTGAGGGGTGGAGAATGGAGTTCATTTGGTAGACTGCCTGAAGGAAGGCCTGGGGACGATTCCCATCACTGTTCAGATTAGCAGTGGTGGTGCAGATCTATAATCCTAGCACTCACGAGTCAGAGAAAAGGGTCAGAAGTTCAAAGTCATCTTCAGTCATATGGAGTAGTCAAGGCCAGACAATTACATGGCACCTACTCCCAAAAGATGAATAGTTTTTTTAAAAGATGAAAACCAGTTGGTTCTTATATCTCTTGGGTACCAGCAGAACAGCTCTGCTGGGAGTCTGTAATACTTTTTATGTTAAAAGCAATCAGTACCCTACAGTGCTTATGGATAAAGGAAAAACACATCAGCGTAAGCAAAGAAGGGCTGAGAAAGACTAGGGCAACTCAGTAGTTAACTGCACTAGCATTGCCCAGTGGTCCTCATTTCCATGATTTTAATAATAATAAGTGAAACTACAAGTGTTAAGTTGTACTTTCTACTTCAGTAAAACAGAGTGATAATTGTGCAGAGAATAATTTTATGGGTAAAGTGTGCCCTGTATTGTAAAAGATTAGAATAAAGTACTCTAATACACAATGTCTTAGCAGGTGCAAGCACTTACCTGAGCAATTAAAATCTTCTTAATATACAAATCACAGCCAATGAGACTGCTGGCATGACAGAATAGATCTTTCAGAACACAATGTGTTTGTCTAAAACAGGATTTTTTTTCCATCCTGGCTTTATTTATTTATTTTTGCTAGCAATCATTTGTAGATCTTTTATTTGAAAAAGAAAATTGACCAAACATGGATAATTTGCTCCAAATATACCCAAGCACATTCATTCTCTTACAAATCCATTCAGACCACAAAAAGCTATTACATACTGACTATGTATGAGGCAGTGTGCTGGGTGCTGGGTAAGCTATTTGGGACCAGTGGTAATCAACTTCCCCACAAACAGAGAGAAGCACTTCTAGATGATGGCTCAGAACTGTCAGCCTGGCAAATCTGGTCCTCTGCATTCTCTCCAGATCTTTGGCATTCTAGTCAAGTGGTTAAACTCCTGGCCTTAGTAATATGTGTCTAAAATACTAGTCCCCCATGAGAGAAGGGCCAATCCTCTGCAGCTAACAACTGCAGAGATGTCAAATGGGAACCAAGTTAGTGCAGGTACCGCTTCCTCTTCTCCCTGAATGCTATAACACCATCCAAACTAGCTTTCACCTTCATTATTCGTACAAACTGTTCTACTAAAGTCACCAATTTACTGTACCTGGCTCAATCCAGCAGCTGCTTGTCAGTGGCATTTGACAGCTGACTACACCTGTTGCTTCATCATCCCAAGGCCATTTCCTCAACATTCAGGGCTTCCATGTCCTTTGGTTGGTTCTTTCTCAGTCAACATTCTGATTCTTCTTTTTCTCCTTGACCTTTGTCAATACCCCAGAGTTAGTCCTCATTCCCCACCTCTTCTTAATCAGTAACTAGACCTAGTCATGTGGTGTACATTTTGAATTGTATGAGGATGATTTCTGAGTTTTCATTTTCAATCTGTCTGGGTCTTAAAGTCTATGTTATGTTATTTGCCTACAAGTTTACTTGACATCTTCACCTACATGTTCAAAGTTACTTCAAATATGAAATGTCACAAACTGGTTGTCATAAAACTAGCACCATTGACTTCTCCATCTCTTATTGCAATGCCATCACTCTGCCGACTTGGGAAAAAACGATATCATACTTTTTTTTAAATCCTTGATCCCTTTCTTTCTCTTATACTGTCCACTCAGTTTATCAAGAAATTCACTTGGCTCTACTTCCAAAGTATATAGAGCCAAATTTCTTCTGACCACTCCCACTGGTACATAAATGTCTAAAATCCTACCATCTCTCAATTGGACAACTGTCACGGCCTCTGGCAATAATCCTGCATATCAAGGGAGTACTGGGACTGTATCATCTTCAATTCTTCTTGACAGTGTAGAAATCAGTACAAGCCTCCCCAAAAGGTTTTAGAGAACATATTAACAATATTACAGCTTTGATAGTCAGAGAAAATAAAATAGGGTAGTTTGGCCTCTTAAAGCACTAGGAGATTTAGAAAAAGCATTTAAGACTTGCTTAAATGACATTTCATCAATGCCGCAATAAGTCATTCTTTATATTGTAGACATGCTTTGGGACTCATTTGTTAATGTTTTAAAGAGAAGGGTGAGAGGAGAGGTTATCTAGATTTGCATAAACTAAACCTGTCTGGCTGTTTAGGGCTAAGAGTCTTTCGCCCTAAGACATTATTGGCAATTAAGAGATGACCACAAGTGGGCTATCTCTCCTGACTTCTACATAGTGACACAATGATGACCACTAGCATCAACACAAGAGATTTTTATTGTGAAGGGGGGGGGTGGTTTTGTAAGAGCACTGCTGGAGCAAGAGTAGTGGCTGGTCAGGTGTTTGAATGCTCCTCAGATCATCTCTAAGGCATCTGTGAATGTCATGACCATCATGTGATCCTAGCTTTCAAGGCACCAGAACAAATTCATACAAATGTTTGCTAATCACTATGCAGAAAATTTTATCCAGGATTTAATCATCTAAAAACTAAACTCAGAAGTTTTAATGTATGTGATCTGTAAACTCCATCCCTAAAAACTGAGCTGTAGGTCAGTAGTGTAGGCTTGGGGCTCTGCAGTGCAGAGCTCATTTGGTTGTGGCCACCAATTCACAGCAGAATCCATGCTGCCAGAGCCGTTCTACCACTCTGAGCCTCTGGTTTCACACATATAAATAGGGAAATGGGATTCTAGCAGGCATTATTTTCTTGTTAAGCATTTCTGGTGAGAAACATGAAAATACTTTAAAAACTCAAACCATTCAAATATAAGTGGATATTATTGTTTCTTCTACACACACCATCTTGTTTTCATTGTCTCCAATTAGAGTTGTAGAGGGAATTTTATTTACAGGCCTCTTTTACACCCATGGTCTTATTGATGCTGTTTTAGAGGATTTTATTTAAAGCATTTTTATAGATGTATATATCATTTCAGAGCTTAGGAACAAGCTTTATTTCATGTATGCCCCCCCCACACACATACAACAAAAAAAGCTGTAAGGAAATCAACAATTTACCCACTTTACCAAAGGTGGTGAGCCTTGCTGTCACATACAAAGGATAATAATTAAAATCAAGAAAGAATAAAATTGACACACAGAAATTCCACCATGGAGCCCATGGGAGGGTTTAATGAGGATGACCCTGCTTTCTGGGGCAAGTCTCAGCTAAGGAACCAAGAGGTGATAACATGGTTTCTTCCTCATTACATCATCAGGGAAAGAAGCTAATGGGGATATTTCTCCTGCTTTGGCAGATGTTGCCAGAGGCAGGGTAGGTCTCATGCTCCTCCTAGTTTATGTCACCTCGCTGTGATCCTGCAGCTGCCTGAACTGGGCCTTGGGAAGGAGCCTCAGCTCTCCCTCTGACTGAAGGTTTTCTGGATTGGGGAAGTCCAGTCAGTTATCACAGAAAGCACTTCAAAATTCAAATAATGGATAATGGGAGTGGATGAATGAATAACTAAGCTTCCCCATAACTGAGTGAGATAATTCTAAAGCACATCAAAGCTGAGAGAAGCCTCCAGAAGGATGGAGTCCCAATCCCCCATGGTGTTAATTTGCTCATTAGCATTCTTCTAGCCTTGTTGGCTTTCCTCATAATCCGAGGTGCACTACTTGGAATTAACTGCCAAGCTAGAAGTACCCCAGGCATTTGGTGTAGGGTATGCTTTTGAGGAAACCAAAGCAACAGCAGCAGGCTTTGGGATCAGATACATTATAAACAGTGGTAAATCACACAGTCTGTACTGTTATTGAGCAAGTACCTTACATGCTTTCAAGTTAATTTCTTTCTCTGTAAATACAAGAAATAGAAACTGTACCCCTTTCAAAGAACTACTGTTAAGATTTAAAGGATGTAACACAAACATAGACTGTTGTGATTGTGGTCACCAAGGGACACAATGCTATTCTGCCAGATTGTAAGAAAACTTCAAAGTCCAACAACACTAAGTGTTGGTGAGATTTTGCACAGAAAGGGAATGGTCTTGCTTTCCTCTCAGAAAGAAGTGTTGCTGTAAGTTCAACAACTTGACAACATGTGCTAGGACTCAGCAATTTCTACTCTGGGAATAAGCCATAGAGACTCAATCATTTGATCCTCCAGGGTACATATACAAGATTATTCATGGTGGCACTGTTAAGTACAATAAAAGCACATAAATAATCCAAATTCCTCTAGTAGGAGACTATACAAATGAATAGTTGTATGCAACAGAGTTCTATGCAGCAGCTAAAATGGATTAGTTTTCATGATACTTAACCAAACAAATATCAAAATTCAAAATTCAAAGGGCACAACAAAAAATGCCATATGACGTCATAACAATAGGAAACTTCTATATGAACCTTTCAAAACATAGAGTTAATCTTGTATGTTCTCTGTGGTCTCCTACTGGTAAGTACAAGGTAAAATTGTGGGTGCATTAAGTGCTTTAGTTTTTTTAAAATGATCATGAGGTTGGGGAGGATGACAAGGAGGAGGACCAAGGAAATGGTTCTATCACTTTAACCAGCTTGCTGAGCCTCCTTGTACAGTGTACCCTAGAGTTCTTGGCTAGGATTACTGTTACAGATGTCTGTAAACTAGAAGAACACGAGATGGGGTGTTAGTAGGTGTAATCCCTCCTGAGGCCGCTCAGCTTATAGATGTCGTCTTTTCCCTGTCTCTCCATGTGGTCTTCTGTCTGCACCTCTCTGAGTTGTGATTTCTAGTTATAAGGGATTAAGACTCAATTCTGACGTGTTATTAAATGACCCCATTTTGATTTAATTACTTCTTTAAAGACCCTACTTCCAAACATGGTCACATTCTGAGATTATGAGTTAGGACTTTAGCATAAAAATGTTGTAGGGAGGCACTAATATCATTATTTAGCCCATATTTCCCAAATAGAATAATGCCAATCATATTAGTAATTAGAAAGACCCACGAGAAAACATCACAATGAAAATAGAATTCTGTAATTACCAAAGTAATTGAGGCTGCCCCCACTGTAATACTGTGTTGTTCCAACTCAGCCTTCAAACAGCCAGCATTTCTTGCTGTGTTTTGCCATAAGCAACCAACAATGGGTGAACATTGCCACAGTCTGTGATGGAGTCACAGGGAAATGGAGGTCAACCCTTTCTTCTAAGGTACTTCTAGCCATATAAGTCACCTGCACTTGCAGATCATAATCATGAATCAAACTGTGGGGTAACTCTACTTTGTTTATATTTGGGTATAGACTCTTGGAGAGCAGATTTGAGTCTATTCTTAAAACACATGGTGGCAATTTGTGGCTGTGTCCTGCCACCCAAGTTGTGTGGGGGCAGCCATATGGAATTAGAGCATCACATCTTTCACTGCTGCCTGAGTTGTCTCTCTGATGGTGCTGATGTGGGCCTGACATTCTGCCAGCATCACACAAGCACTCTATAAAGCAGTTTGGTTCACTGGTGAAGGCTGTTGAAATTAAAAATAGAAGTCTATACCAATTGATTTATCACATCTTCACCTCCAAAATAGCTCACAGCTCTCATGGCACCAACGGTACAAAAGATAGAGAAAATCTGGTTCCCTGATGCTACACAAAGCCATACTGGCATAGGTATCAAGGAGTTCTTCACTCTTTGCATGTTGATATTTTGCTTGACCATGCCTTCCCAAGGATTCCAGTAGCAACCCAAAGAAATACTTACCTTTCTTATCTGGCTCCCCATATTTCCTTCTCCTTGATGCCAGAAACCTAAGGGGCTGTATTTCTTCTTATTAATTGAAAAGAGGAGCATAATCCCCTCAAAAAGAAAGGTGCTGCCCATACCCACCCCACATAGACAAACTTAAACGAACTTTAGCTCCGTCAAATCCAGATGTACCAGTGAACTCTCCCAGACCTGTGCACAGTCCTGAACACTAACTGAAGTGCGTGAGACACGCTGCTTGTCTTCCTAATTCACACACAGTGAGCATTCCTAATCACATCCTTTCTGGGTGCCACTGAGTTGTCTACTCTTTCCTCGGAGTTCTCTCCTGGCTTCTATAGGAAAGAGCATTGTCCATGGCCAGCAAGACCTGCAGCGTTGTAGTTGCAGGGTCTTCCTTCCACCACCCACTCTGCTCTATGACCCAGCCAGCACTCATGATGCATTGTCCCATCACCCTCACCATTTACAGCACAAAAGCTATTTAGCCAGAGCCTGCAACCCTTCAGCCTGCAATGCCTTGACAGCAGAGGTTATAGGAAAAAAGAGAGAGAGAGGGAGATGGGAGAGAGAGAGAAGGAAAGAACAATGTGCAATCGGTACTGCATTAGAGATGGAAAAAGTACTTAAAGCCTGCAACATTCATCAAGACTGAATACATAAATGCCACATTTTGAATAAGCGAAGCAAAAGACAATGACAAAGGAAAGGCGCACTGCTCCAGGAAGCTCTATCATTTTCATTTGCTGCTGTCAGGAGCCTGTTTTTTGCCTCTCACTCTATCAGCCATTATAGCATTAATGAAGTAACCTCACATAGTTATTGACTGGCTTGTCAGAGGCCCTGCCTGATCCCTTAATAGAAACCATTGGTCTTCAGTTAAAAATGGGGTGAGTTGGGAGGTGCTGTGGGCATGTGCTGAATTTCAAGTGCACTCCTGAGGTTATCAAAAGCCATGAAATGCAAATTATTATATTTTTTAAACACACAGATTTCATGCGACTGAGCATATAAAATTGACTAATATTGTACTTTATGCATGCCTTATAATGGTTTCAAATATGCTTCGCATATGTTCTTCTCTCAGAAAGTTGTGGGTGGTATTTGAATAAGCAGAGGTAGGGCGAGTTCTGTTTTGTTGCTTGACTTTCTGTTTGCTGAGCTGGCTTATTGTACAGTCATGTTGGTG
>LZPO01046233.1:0-14418 GCA_001675575.1 Neotoma lepida
TGGAAAAATATTGTGTGCTAAATTGTTATTGATTCTGCTGTGTGGCTTTGACCCTAAAGTTACTTCAGCAACTGCTCTCAAGAACAGGAGTTGCTTGTTCCAGGAAATGAATCAGTTTCTCCAAAGGGCTGTGATCTTAAATTCGATAATAGCTATAATAGAAACTGATGAAAACAACAGTCTGTAGATAAGAGAGTGTCAAAGCCCATAGAGGTTGCTCCTGTGCTAGCTCTCTCTTTCCCAGATTTGCATAGAGACCTTTTTTACCTGGACATGTTTACATGTATTTCTGTAAAACTCAAATGAAAATATTTAGAAAAATACAGTAAAAGAGACATAATGCAATACTCCCTTCTATCCTTAATTGTGTCATTATACTGATATAGTCCAAGTGGCTTAGATTCTGAATTCAATGACCTCATCTTCCTGAAAAATCACATACCTGGTTTTTTATGAGACTATTTTCCTTGTAGAAACAAGTCTCATTCAAATTTTTATATAAAAGTTTGCTGAAGATACTATCCACTGAGTTACTAAATATGAATTGTAAAAGACTTCATTTTAAAAGATTCCTTTAGACTTACGAAGAAACAGAGTTTTGCCTTAGTCCTCACCACTAGGGCTCTTCACTTAGTGTCTTCATTTTTGTGCCTCACTGTCAGGAGTCTGAGCCAGATGTCACCAAAGTCTCAGCAGTCCTTGTGTCTGTGTCTCTGTACATATTTCCACAGTAGTTATCATACCTACTTTAGTAGAAAAGTGAGGTAGCAATTTTTAAAAGAGTAAGAAAAGAGTATAGTTCTAAAACCACCAGAAAGCCATCCTTTCATGTTAAAGAAAATTTGGGTTTTGAGCAGTGGCTTTATACTTTTCTTGTGCTTGTCACATGCCACACAAAGTAGAAGACCTTGCCTTCAGCCACTGATTACATATCACACCCTGCAGTGGCATCTCTGTACTTTCACACAGGGTTTATAAATGTATATCAAAAGCCCAGGAGACGGCAGAGTTGGGGAAAGACCTAATCTCACAAGCCTCGTGATATGAATGTGATCCCTAGCACCCATATAAAAGCTAAATGTGGGCATGAATGTCTAATTTCAACACATCAACAGCTAGCTAAAGATGAGAATCAACTGGAAGCTCTTGGCCCAACTGGTCCAGAGTGTGCTACACAGCAGAGGCAACGATAGCCATAGAGCCTATGCCTCAAAGGTAGAAGGAGAGAACTGACTCCTGGAAACTATCCTCTGACCTTAACATGCACATTCTAGAGTGTGCACCCGCTTGCTCAATCACATTCTCCCTCCCCCCTCCCTTTTTCCTCTCCCCCCCCACACAATTAACTAAATGTCTTAAAGTAATACTTAAACTGAAAATTCTATCAACAACATTATTGTTTACCCATCACATTGGTTCTTAGCAACATCTCTGTGGCATCTCTATACTTTTAACTATTTACATTATTTTTCCATATATATATATATATATATATATATATATATATATACACATCCAATTAGCTTAATAGAAGCTAATTAGTAAGCACATTTGGTTTGCATTTCCAGACTGTTATTTGTACTCTTTCCCCCTTTGTAGTTGTCAGCTCCTACTATTGCAATTATATAACAGAACACACTGTAGGCTTGATCTGGGTAGTTTACTCATAACAATTCAATTTGATTATATACTATAATATACTCCTGAGTAATTCTGACATCTTACCTTCTCATGTCACAGCTCTGTCACATGTTCAACTTCAGCAGTGTGAGTTTCTGTCCATGAAACCTTTATTAGTATAGAGACATTAAATCTTATTCTTCACTCAAACAGCCTACGCATCAGTATTAAAAGCTCCCGAANGGCTGGATTGATGGCTGAGATGGTAGAGTTCCTGCTTCACAAGCACAGGGCCTGTGTTCAATCCACAGAATACATGAAAAAAAATGCCAGCTTAGTGGTATGTGCTTAAAATCCTAACTCTGGAGAGACAGACATGCATATCCCTGGGATTCACATGTCAACTAGCCTAGTTACTTTGCAAGCTTGGAGCTGTGAGAGTCCCTGTCTTAACAGAAAGATGGGTGGCGCCTCTGACATGTGCACATACTTGTACACATACACACAGCATGGAATCATCTAAAGTTTCTTGTGTGTTCCACTGGTTTTACAGAACCAGTGTCCAGTCTTATTTCCTCTGAATAAATAATCATTCTGCACCTGTTCTTCTTCTCACCCCCCTCCTTAGAACATTGCTTTATCAACAGTGTCCTCCTATTACAAGCTGTTTGACTCTTTGAAAATGAGGACTTCTGTCCACAGACCCCAATAAAGTTCTAGTCATTTCTCATAGAGCTGATCAACTTTGCCATTTAGTGTCCTCAGAAGAACACTTTCACTCACAGATTACACCATTCTCACCATTCTTGGGTTCATACCATTTCAGACTCTGGCTCTTTCTTCCCTACTATTGGATTGAGTCTTATGAAGAACATGTGACTGCTTTGCACCAAATCCCACCATTGCATTCCCTACATCAACCCCAAGTTCTTCATCTCTTGTTCCCCTGCCTCCCCATTTACCTATGTCTGCTTTGGGCAATTGCTTTTAATTGTGTACTTGGTCACGGACTGCATAGCACCCTAACTACAGTTGCAAGTTTCTCCCAGTGCACAGTACTGTGTTCTACAGTAGAGCAACAGTCATCAGCAGAAGTTTGGTATTTCATCCAAATGTTGATCAGTTGCTGCTCTAGCACACTGGTATCCAGACTTCCCATAACATGTTTTCTCAATGGATACTTTATCTACCAAAACTTTACTTGTCCCTTCCTAGTTGGTTTATGTTGGATAACATTGTTAGTCTTTTTCACCCCTGCCTAAAAATTCAGAATGAGACTCCATTACTCACTGAATACTGTTTATTCTTTCTGTGGTATATTTTCTAAATAAGTGCTGTAGTTTCTTAATTTTTTCCTGCTATTGTTTTAGTTTCAGTCTTTCATATCTTGTGACTACCTTTACTCATAGTCTCCTAGCTTAACTCCTTGCTTGTACCTTACACAAGTCTCTGTATCCACACTACTTAAATAGAAGCAGAATTATTGTTACAGGAACCTGAAGATTTTAAAACTTTATGTCTTTCCTGACAAAAATAAAATTAGAAGTAATAAAAGTAAAATAATTGATTAAAAAAAAGTAAATAAGATTGTTGTGGTGCAAACCTGTAACCATTGCACACAGGAGGTGGGAGCAGGAGGCTTAGCATTCAAGTCCATCTTCTCTGATGTTTAGAGAGTTCAAGGCCAGCCTGGTATCCATCAGAACACTGACCTTGTCTCAAAACTAAAACAAAACAAATCAAAATCCAAAGTACAAGTGTAGTTGGTTGATTTTTACTCTTAATTCTTTGTTCTTTTGGAGGCCTGCCACCCACATCCCTAATAAAACACACAGAAGCTTCTTATTTCTTATAAATGCTTAGCCTGAGCTTGGCTTGTTTCTAGATGGCTTTTCTTAAGTTAAATTATCCCATTTACTTCTTGACTCTGGATTTTTACCTTTCTCTGTTTCTATATATCTTTTNTTTCCTTCTTACTCCATGTCTGGCTATGTGGCTGTGTGGCTGGCCCCTTCTTTTCTCGACCCTCCATCCTTTCTCCTTACTTGATCTTGTTCCTCCCAACCTTCTCCTCCTCTTTATTCTCTCTGCCTGCCAGCCCTGTCTGTCCTTTCTTCTGACTTGCTATTGGCCATTCAGCTCTTTATTAGACCAATTAGGTGTTTCAGACAGACAAAGTAACACAGCTTCACAGAGTTAAACAGATGCAACATAAAAGAATGCAACACATCTTTGCATCATTAAACAAATGTTCCTCAGCATAAAATGTAACACATGTTAAAATAGTATTCTACAACATACAAGCAATGAATATAAAGAAAAATGGATATGTATTATAGTTAGAAAATACACTACATAGACATTTCAAACCCCTGAACCTATTTCTCTTGACATCCCTATAGACACTTTCAGATGCCCTACAAATCAATGCTGCTGGTGAAATTGGCTTTTTTCTGCTCACTCAGAGTACTTCTAGGAACTCAGCACTCAGGAGACCCACTCTAGGACCCTGGGGTCTTTGCTCATAGATTACCTTCCTCAGTTTTGGCTTCCAAAATATACAACTTCATCAAGTCAAAAATAGTCTAAACCCCATATCTTAGACTATGACTTTTTGAAGCTAGGAGATCCAAGTTTCATTCCTGTGTTAGTTCAATTCCTGTAATTGGATTATATATTTCAGGGACTCAATTTTCTAAATGAAATAACTGTTGGGGCATTATGTGTGATAATGTACATAAATGTTTGACTGACAGTCAGGCAATTTTCTACTTTTTCTTCTAACACCTTCAATTATTTCCTTTCATACCACAGTCTATAGAGACTTACTGTTGCTTCTTTTAATATTTAGTCTCTTGGTCTGTGGATTTTCTCAAGGATTATGGTAACCTTCTGCCCATTATTTCCTATATGTATTTTAATTAAATAATAATAATTATATGGTAAATATATATATACTTAGTATATTTGTCACAATACTCATTACAGAATCACTTAGTTTAAGCATGATATTAACTATTATAGAATACTTCCTACCTATACCCCTCATCTTCCCACTATAGACATAAGTACTGAATCAAATATGAATTAAGAAATATCTTGCCCAAAAGGAAAATAAGTAAATTTCTAAAGACCTAAAAGAGCTATGAAATGTACAGCCACAGTTACAAACACTTACTAGAATAAGATAGCAGCCTGGAAGATAGAGTAAGTGAACATAGACAGGAAAGTTTAGGACTGGAGACTGAAGGATCATCCAACTCCAGCGCAGATGGATTTTAGTTTGTGATCAGGCAGCAATATAAACTGGGAATTGTGTAAACAAGAGACTCCCCAAAAATAGCTCTGTTTCAAAAAGGAATAATCTTCCATTTCCAGCTTCTAGTAGTAAAAATATCAGGCATTATATGCATTGAAGTCAAAACCATATTAGGTGGGTCAAATAGAATATAAAAGTTAGCCAAGGAGAAAAGTGATAGCTAGAATGTATAAATGAGAAAATTGTCTTCTTGTAAGAAGGTAGATATGGAGGAAAAAGAATCTCACTATAATAAAGATAGGTCTCTTTAGCAAATCTAAGGAGAAATTAGAAAAAAGAAGGGGCAGTGTTCTAAGAGAAGATGATGACAGATTTTCTGAATTAATCAAACCATGAAGCCTCTGGCACGGGGTGGGTAGTCAGCAGTAGAAATAACTCAACTTTGTACCTAATACTACTGCGATAACCTAAGAGCAGAGCAGAAAAATCTTAACATTTACCAGGAAGAAACAGCTATTTGAAAGAGAAAGACCATCAGACTGAAGACTTGTCCACATGATGTCAGAGAAGGCTCTGAAACTACTAAGAAAAAACATGTTCCAAAGTTTTGTGTTTGTTTGTTTGTTTTAACGAAACTCCTTTTAACTTACAAATTAATGTTGAGTAAATACCATGTTTATTATGAGGAGAGGAAAAATAACACAAAAAGCAACCAACTTCATAAAACTCTTAAAATTTCTTCTCACAAGCTAAGGTTGGGGCAAGGAGAAAAATAAACCAGGAAACAGTGGGCAATTAGCAGCACTGGTGATAAGTAATTAAGAGAGGACCCTGATTTTATATTCAGTGGATCTTCATTCTACATTTTACCAAATTGTGGGTCTTGCATCCTTGACCCTTAACTTCCTCATTGGATAAAATGAAATGGTAGTACTTATCTTAAAGATGAAGACCAGCATTGCTTGAATAACAGATGTCAAAGTTCCTGGAGGGCACACATGAGAGGTGTGGTAACATGCCTCAGAACCTTAGATTGAATTCTGCTCTTGTAAATCCGCTAGGTGTCTCCACCTGGTGAACTACTACAACTGGACCTGATATGTGCTTATCTGATAAATCACCTTTCTAAGAGGAATCTCCAGTCTCTCGTCTATGTACAAATTTCACTTTTTGTGCATCTTTTACAGTTTTCTTGTATCCTGTCTTATTGCTGTCACCTATATAAAGTCTTAGTTTCTGAAGAATTTGACTCCTGTGCTTTTGAACTTGTTTNTCTCTGTAGCATCCCCATTGTCTTACAGTGTACAAGGACTTGCTCCCCAAAGTTGACAAATTCCCATTCAACTGAATTGAAAATGTTGAGTGAAAGAGTGAGTGAATGAAAAGATAAAGAATAGTGTGTTACTTCGTAGTTGAAAACAAGTGAAAGTTAAGTTGCTTTTATTGTGTGGCATGCTTCGGTGTCTTGGGAGTTAATTTCTAAAATTTACTGCTAACTAAAAATTAAGACTCATATATTTAAATATTTAAATTTTTTCTCTAAAGACATTTATATGATACTTAATTTTAACTCTCCTTTGACTTTTGACACAGTGATTTTTATTTTTATGTATTGGTAATTATTGTGAATAAGTAGTTACAGTAGTGACCATCTATGAATAGAATTAATGTGCAGTAAATGGTGATAGAAAAAGATGCCATGATGTACAATTGTGTACTTTTATATATAATAATATATTATCACATGTTTGCAGAAGTAGGTGATGTTTTTCTAGTGGAGATTAAAGGGTCAAACTTGTTAGAAAGGATAGCATGGTATTTTCATTATCTTGCATCTCGGCCAACTCTATTTTCAGTTGGCAATCACCAAACTCTGCAGCTGTGAATAAAGCTGCAAGACATTGATTTCCAATTTATTTATGTAAGATCATTATTCATGACCAATAATATTCCAAAATCAAGGTCAAGACATATGAACCATTAGTTCATAAATAAAAGCTTTTACTTGAAGTACATGTGGTGGCCCCTACCTGTCATCTCAGCACTGAGGAGGCCATTGAAGAGGGATTGCTGCAAACTCAAGGCCAGCATCCACTATAGTAAGGCACTGTTTCAGTTCATCAAAAATGAACAACAAAAATTAAACTTGCATTAAAAGCCAAAATGCCAATTATTTTATATTCCACTTTTGTTTAAAAATGTAGTTTTAAGTTTCTTTAAAATTGATCAAGGTAATTTTCTCAGGATACTGATACCAGTTCTTCTCCACAGACCGCTGGGCCACAGATGACGTTTTGCTTCCCCCCATTCTTAGCTGTGTTTCTCTGTAGTACTTTATCAGACAGTTCCTTTCTACCTGCTAGAAATGTTGTCCTCAGCACTTCTGAAAACTTGCAGCCTAAAGCAACCCTCTAACTGCAAGTCTCAGTCTCATGGAAGAGCGTTGACTCTCTTCACCTATTTAAGTCATATGCTGAGGGCCAGTCCCTTCCGTAACTTCTTGACCAAAACTCAGGAGGCTAGTTAAGATCAGTAAGGCTTTNTTGCTTGCCATTTTTATAAAAACTATATTAAGCACACTATTAAGGACAGTCAAACTACTACTTTGACCACATTCACAAGCCTTGATTTAAAATCTTAAGTTACCTGGAGTTCAGGTTTCAAATGATGCAGACCACAGGCTATGGTGGAATGCAACTCTGCTTGTTGCACAGCACTCAGAGTGTGTGCACCCCAGGAAATAGCATAAACACAACTATTTCAGTGTTGTAAAACAGTCACAGAAATCGGGAATAAGAAAGATTAAATGTCCATTTTGTCAAATAAGTTTACTACAATATTTTGAAAGATACTTGTCTATTTTAGTTCAGAATTTCTGAAAACAGATTATAAATCTATTGCTGATGTTTTAATAGCTATGTGCTAGACACAGTACTAGCACAAGCTAAAACAGAAGTTATAAGCATTGAAGTTGTATATGTTTCTCTCTGAATTTTATACATTTCTGACTTAGAGATAAGTCATTAAACATAATTATGGAATAAAAGAAGATGGTATTGACTTGCCCTGTGTAACCTCCTGTAATGCACTGTGGCATGATATTCCTGTTTGCTATTTAATTACTGCATTAGTTATTTTTACCACTGTTACAAAATTCCTGACAAAAATTAACTGAATAAAGGAAAGGTTTAATTTGGCTCAGAATGAGGAGATACAGTCCTTTATGGCATGGGAAGATGGCTGTGGGGATGTAAAGTGACTAGTCATATTGCATCCACAGTAATGAAGTAGACAGGGGTGAATGCTGGCACTCAGTTCTTTTTCTTCTCAGTGTGGAATCACCTTCACAGGCATGCCCAGACATGTCTCTTAGGCAATTCTACATCCAGTCAATCTGACAATCAAGATTACTGATGATGTTGANTGAACCTCAGTTTTGTGGTTTATAAAACTACAAAGAATGGTTTCTAGTGGAGGGGCTCAGAGCAATCAAGTCTCAGAACAGTTGCTGACAAATACCTGGGTCAATCCAATGCAGTCAATAAACTATCTCTGTAATACTGATATCTATGAACCATAGAGCCCTGCAAATAAATGGGGTCTTTTGGAGCTTAATTTCATAGCCTTGATGATTATTCCTTTATGCATTGATATACCATTTCAGGAAACTGTGTGCTCACATCAAACAAATGGCATGATTATTACTTATGAATTTTCTAAGTAACCAGAATGGAAGGGAAAAAAATCTTAATTCACAGATGATAGCTAAATTTTCATCACTGAATCACTTTCTCTAAGTGTCTTAGAGAATACATTCTGTTTACAACCTTGGTGGATGCCACAGTTGCTTCTCCATGTGGTCTTGTCTAATACTTAATTGAGCTGCATTTAAAAAGCAGAGTTTAGAGAGCACTGTGACATTAACNCATAAGTAGATTTATGTTCTTGATTTTTTTGAAACTTCTCATAATTGTAATTATACAGTATCTTAAATGTACACTCAAACACCGGTGCATCTTAAGGTTTTTTTAATATGTAATTCTAAAGCTAAAAATTGGCACTATTTGTTGATACATTTCCCCTGGTTCTGAAAAGGAAGATACATTTCCATGGTGCCAACAGAAATTACATCTTACGTTCCAATTAAAATGTGACTTTTCAACTCCAAAGCTCCGTGTGACCATTTAGCCATCTGTTGGATGACACAACCCCCCTGATTTGAACCTAGATAATTATGACTGTAGGAACAGTGCAGAGGAAAAGTTCAGCTCGGGATCCAGTTGAGAATGATTGTTAATTATGAAGAGATAATTGCTAAGAGCTTAACTCACATGCAGGAGGAGAAATAGCAAATTTCTGGCATAGGTATAGATCACACACAC
Source organism: Neotoma lepida (assembly GCA_001675575.1). Taxonomy (NCBI): domain Eukaryota; kingdom Metazoa; phylum Chordata; class Mammalia; order Rodentia; family Cricetidae; genus Neotoma; species Neotoma lepida. The sequence goes on from LZPO01046233.1 coordinate 9,262, forward strand.
ACACACACACACACACACACACACACACACAATGTGTATTTGTCTATATTTTAATCATTCCAGAAATCTTCTTTTAAGATACATATGCCACATAGTATGTCTACTAAAATCATATTCTCCAGGAAAGATCCTGTTTTTCATGAAATTCTTCCTTGGATTCTTTGTGCTTTGTTCATGGCTCATTTACTATATGAAAGCATTTGTATTTATGGTGAATCTTAGGAATAAGGGAGGGAATCTAGCCTTTGCCACTGCTGAAAAAAGCCCTTAGCATATTCTGAAGTTACATCCCAACTAGAGCAGGGAAACTGGAATCAGCCCACAGCTGTCAAGTTTGATGACAGAAGGGAGGATTCGGGTTACCATTGTGCCCACACTTCATACCACAGAATGTTGTTTGCTAAGATGCCACCTGGCTCCATTTTTTTCTCACCTTCTTGACATGAATAGCTGGGAAGTAGATGTGAAGGAAAAATCAAGCCAGTGGTTTTAACCTTAGCTATGTTGTCATTAGATGAAATATCACTGAGCTCTGTACTGGACACTGAGACCTTTACTATTGACTCACCAGTGTTAGAAGCAAAGGGCTTTATAGAATTATAAAAATTATAGCTCACGAAGAATCTCCTGCACCTTCATCGCAGGCATGAAACTGAGCCCAACTGTATGGTTCATGTGAAACAATTGATTGGCACTTCTGGCTACTCCAACATTAGTAGTTTGTGACTTTATATTGTGGCAGAATGTAGTCTTTAGGAATTAGTAGAGAAATGTAAGGCAAGGATTTAAATCACCCAAAAATAAAGATGCTAGAGAAGCCCTAATGAATTCCTTGATTAGAAACAAAATGAAGTTAGCTGCAATGATCCATCTTCCAGTTTGTATTATCTCACTGGAATTATGAAGTGAAAATAATTCTTCACTATAAATTATTTATAATTTCACATCATATATGTTTGAATCCTGGTGAATCTACATGATTAATGGACTTGGGCAAGTCATATAATCTCTCCAAACCTTTGTTTGGCTTTCTCTAAAGAATGATAATATAAGTGCTTTTCTCAAGAATTGGAAAATTAGATGATGAATCTAAGCTTTTTGTATTAAGTTATGAATATCCTAAGCTCCCAATAGGAATTATTATTGAGAATCATCTCAAAATTTTATTCACATGATATAGGATTCTGCTTAAAACACACATAGATTATTTGATCATTTGATCATCTCACACTGCAGATTCCTAATTCACTTTGCCCTTCTATCCAATGATCTTGGATAAAATAGGATTATAATACAAATTTTTATAGGCTGACTTTGCTCTGCTTGTTTTTGGATCAGCACATCAGTTTGCAGATAAGGGTTTTTATAGCTTCTTGTTTCATTAACTATTAATTATTTAGAAGTGCTAATTACAATAAAAGAAAGAATGGAGAACTGGAATCCAGGTAGCCTAACCTCTGAATGTAGACCCATTTGTCCTAGGGCAAATTAGTCTACCTGGCTGCCAGTTTCTTCAGACTTCTGACGAAAACAAATGGTACCTGTGACTTTGTTTCAAAAGTCATCTATAGTTGTCACATTATGGTTCCACAAGAAACTTAGAACGCTCAAATTTCAAAATTCTGTCTTTTATGTGTGAGCAACATTGAATCCTGTGTCTGTATGTGTGCTTATTTCCCTACTAGTTAGAAGAGTCTATAATTGCTTTAATTTTGAAGTTAATTTTTTCCCCAAGTCTGAGACTTTCAACTGTCAGGTGACCTTAAAAGGATAATTTGTTCCACTCAGGAAGAACTCTCTTCTTGTGCCTGAATACACCAGTCACACATGTGGGAAAGACCCTACAATTCTCATGATTTTCTCTAAAGAAAATTACTTAGGGCTTATGAAAGCCAACTTCTACTCTTAGAGTAAAAGACACACCTCTGGCTTAATTCTTTAATTTTTTAAATTAAAGAATAAAGAATTTCTATGAAATAATTCTAACTAAAAATATTTCTTTTACTTTCTGTTCCTGTTTAACCAACTTCCTGTTCAACAAACTTTTACAAAAAATAAAACATGCTCAACACATCTTTAAGAAACTTGACTATTCATTAGTGAAATCCAATTAACTTACTAAATTTTATAACTTTTTATATCTAATTTGGAATAGAGATACCCAACAAAGAGAAATATAAAAATGAGGAACAGAAGTATGTATCCCTGTTTCATGTGTGACTATTGTTGGTTGTATTAAGAAAAAGAGGATTGCTGATATGTAGTTGAGGTTATTAATTCCATTCCTAGTACCAGATGAAAATCTAATAATGCAGATAAATTTTTTATAAACTCCTAATTCCTATTTAAATAATACCAGCTACATATAAAATGAATTTTTTTTATAATGGAATATTCTTATTTCCACTTCTACTGTAACTTTACCTCAAAGGAAGTTTCATAGAAAAGGATATGGATGAGATTTCCATACAGTTTAGATTCTAATGTTTTGCCAGGCAGTGGTCATTAATTTAATGGGGACCTGATTTTATGGTCCAACGTATATTTGACGCTGTACTGGAGTTTGTTATCTATATTCAAAGTACACAGTGAAATCAAGCAATACAAGTTTTGANACAAACTTCTCCTCTAGGTTTGCCTCATTTGACCCTCTCTGTTCTCAAGTCAAAAGCCTGGCATAATTTTCCTCAGAAACATATCTATCATGTGCTCCCTACTGTTTCAGGGGCTCTTTCTTCCCTTTATTTTGGAAAAGTAACTTTTGAACCTCGTGGTTCTTTATTGTCAAATGTCTAGCCATCATTCCAGACAGCTCACAGGACCAGAAGAGGAAGCCACCTCTCCCTCTGACCCATGGAGTATGATTTGGAAGTGGAAACAGCAAGGAAGCAATTGAAAAAACTCCAAAAACCCCTTCTGGGTCAAAGAACATCAGAGCCTGATCTATTACAACACCACAGAAATTCCTTCCTCTATGTGTTAAAACACTGTGGACTGAATTTAGCTGTTCTAGAGTACTATTTTAGACATAAGCTTTGTGTTTCAATTTCCTAAAGCACATTTTATATATCAAAGTCAATAAAATGAGACACATACAACAAAGGCACNTTCAAGATTGCTAAGAAAGTAAAAAAAGGTCTGAATCATATGAGAGACTTCTAATAAATAATACCTATGTGAGGCTAGCAAGATCGTCCATAGGTAAAGAACTTATGCACAAGCCCAGTGACATGAGTTCAAAGCCCTGAATCTACAGTGGATGAGAGAACCTGCTTCTGAAAGTTGTCTTCTGATTTCCATGTGTTTCCTGGCACTCACACACTTGTGCTTAGATATACACAATGATATTTCTAATTCAAAAATAAATAAATAGCCATACATATTTTGTGCTGAGGCTTTGAAATCCCTGAAGTGGCATGCTAAAACATATGTGAGGCTTTCAGGATCCATATATTTTTCAGTTTCCCAGTGTTTTATTAATATCTATGTGATTTAATTTTCATGTGATTTTTTAAATCTATCATTTGCTTATCTTAATTAAAAATTGCTATATCATTAAGTATTTCATCTTTCAATTAGATGGTTTTATATGTAATTATGTGAAAAAAGAATGAAAAACTTTTCAATGATTATAGTAAATGATCTGGAGAGTTGTCCACATTTTATAATTAGCTCAGTTAGAAGATTAATTAATTTCTGTGTAGCCTATATAGAAGATATATTTTCCAACATGTGCCTATAAAATTATTAATATAAACTCATACTTATATTTAATAAATAAAGGAAAACATGGATTTATACACACAGACAAATGATCTCACATATAACAAAACTCTGGGTATATAGAAATCATTGTGTGGCTGGCTCTTGAGTTATCTTGTATTTAACCAAGGTGAGAAATGTTCCAGGTTCTTTAACCATGTGTATTCTTCATCAAATTGAACCTCAATAAGAATTTGCACTATTCACATTATGATTGTTTGGCATATGGGCATGGTAACAAACATTCATAATTACATTGTTCTGGTAATGAGATGGGAGGCATAGACAGGAGATACCATGGAAACTCCTGGACCAGGTAACCTGCAAACACAGTGATAAAACAGACCTTCTCAATCAAGGTGGAAGATGAGGACCAGCATCTGAGGTGATCCTACGGCCTCCATGCACATGCTGCACACTCACAGATACACACACACACACACACAAACACACACACACACACTCATTTTTTGAAAAAAAACAGATTCTTTGGCATGGTGTGGTGTCTGTTAATTTCTTTTGTTTCTTTGTTTTGTTTTGTGACAACTTTGTTTGTTTTTGTTCTGGTTTTTTTCTGTGTGTGCATTATCATGTTCACAAAAGAATTAAAGGGCATGTTTTATTTGCAAACTCTGGTCAGCAGTTTTGCCATTGCTTGTTCATACTCCAAGATAATGACCCTGAATGAGTCCTTGTGATAATGGAGACACAGGAATGAATGATAGATCTGTGTAGCTGCTTTAGCTCTAACCTCTAACTAGCTTTCATTTTTCATCTTTACAATTTCCATTTCCTCTACTGAAATAGATTCTCCTGCCCATGTTGGTGGCCTTCTGAGCTCTTCTGACATGTAGTCTGTTAATGATACTGTTAATAATTTTTCATATTCTTTCTCTCTTTTTTTTTAGTCTCGACCTATTCCTTCCCACCTTACTTCAGCAGTTGCAGAGAGTATCTTGGCTTCAGCCTGTGAAAGCGAGAGTAGAAATGCTGCCAAGAGGATGCGTCTGGATAAACCACAGGTACTAAGGAGTGTGGAGGAGTGCAGACCCTTGAATGGATCTAATACACAAAAAGACTTCTGTTCTTAAACTTGGATTTGAAAAATGCTATGCTCTGGTGATCCATGAATACCGCACCAAAACGTCTATGGTGAAAAGTGGACAATAGCAAAACTGAATTAAAATTAAACTTAGTTAATGGCTAACTAAGAGGTTCTGACTGATTATCATATTATTCAAATTTATCTTGTCATTTATGATCGTGACTCAAGTGTGTTCATTTGTAATGAAAATGAACCTTTCTTTAATGCTGTCTGGTCTGTACTGACATATATTTCTAGACTGATTGGTGGGGGGTTACTCTACTACCACTGACAATAGATTATGCCGATGG
>LZPO01046236.1:0-14383 GCA_001675575.1 Neotoma lepida
AAAAAAAAAAACTACAAACAAAGAAACAACAAACAAAAATCCTAACCAACACAGTCTGAAATTACCATAGAAAAACAGAAAAAGCTCCATTGCTAATTGAGGTGGAAGTAAGTGAAGTAGACTGCAGGATCTGTGGTGTGACTTGACATACTTGTTTTATTTTTTTTAACACTGTAAGCTTCAACTTTCCTTTTACCACCTCCACTACTACTTACTTGCACTCTCCTGATCTAAGCCACCACCTCTCATCAATCATTTTAACTGACTCCCAAAGGTCTCACTTTTTACTACCTTGCATACAGTCTATTCTCAGAGCACTTGCAAGGTATCTGGTATCTTCTGTCCACACAAAATCTCACAGTGGCTTCACCCTTTTATTCAGTAAAGGCTATATAGTCTATTCAGTGGCCCACAAGGTTCTGTGGTACCTGGTTCTGCCTACCCACTCATCTTGTTCCCTAGAACTCTTGCCTTTTACTTCACTCATATACCCAAGCCTCTTAGACGGTCTTTGGACAAACCAAACAGCCCCTGACATGGGCATTCTGGCACCTGTTTTCTATGTCTATGAAACATCCTCAATCCAGCTTGTCCCTCATAACACTTTGCCAAAGGTTACCCTCCCATCAAGATTTACCCTGTGTCCTCCTTACAGTGCTGCTTTCTGCTCCCTTATGTACTCACAACAACAAACTCTCAAGCACTTTTCATTGTTCTTTCTTCTTTAACCCACAGGCCTGGTCACTGTCCAACACACATAAAATATGTATGCTTCTTGCCCATCTCCACAAACACCTACAAAATAAACTCTAAAATAATCCTAACACTAATCCCAGAGGCTGAGGCAAAATAATTGTGCATCCAAGGCCAGCCATAGCTACACAGAGTTCCAAAAACCTGCAGCTACACAGCAAGGCCCTTATAATCTCATAGAGAATGGCACTATTAGGAGGTGTGGCTTTGTTACTGTGGGTATGGCCTCGTTGGAGGAGATATGTCATTGTAGGGGTGGGCTTTGAGGTTCTCTATGCTCAGGATACCACCCAGTGTCTCAGCTGATTTCTTGTTGCCTGCAAGATATAGCACTCTCAGATCCAGTACCATGTCTGCCTGCATGCCACCATGCTCCCCTCCAATATGATGATGGATTGAACATCTGAGACTATAAACAAGCCACCTCAATTAAATATTTTCATTTCTAAGAGTTATCGTGGTCATGGTATCTCTTCACAGCAATAAAAACCTTAACTAAGATAACCCTGATTCAAAGATAGAAGAAAAAAATTTCCAATGACAGAATTTTTATCTATTTTTCTCATGCATGGGGAAACCCGAAGACACTAATTTGATAGCTGCAGAGGAATGATAATTGACAAATATTAAATCTTTTTCCCATAATCAAACCTTTATGTTTCAATAAGAGCAGAAGATGTTGTGTGGACAGTAAACTAACTGCAGTTCATCACATACATCAGTTCTGAATCCTGAGGTTTTTTTACTGCACCTATATATCCCTTTCATAGATATCCCACATGAAACACAAAAAAACCCATACCCATTTACATAAAAATACAAATTTACACACCCACCAAAGTCTTGAAGTAATTTATAATTGCATGTATCCTATGCTATACAAATACACACACACACACACACACACACAGAGAGAGAGAGAGAGAGAGAGAGAGAGAGAGAGAGAGAGAGAGACTGAGAGAGAAAGTTACTAGAGAGGGAATGGAAAATGAGGACTCAGGAGAACTGTCCTCACTTTGAGACTGGGACTGTTGCCACCCTCCTATTCTTTTGTTCTTTCTTACTTTTTATTTTTATTTTTTCATTTCATTGAAAATAAATTATTTTTTCTCACACAATATATCCTGATTACAATTTCCCTTCCCTCTACTCTTCCCAGTTCCTTCCCACTTTCTCTCTCTTCCAAGTCTACTCTCTTTGTGTCTCATTAGAAAAATAACAGACTTCTAAGAGATAACAACCAAATGTGACAAAATAAGATAAAGCAAAAACCATCAAATCAAGGCTGGACAAGGCAACACAACAAAAGGAAAAGAGCCACAAGCGCAGGAACAAGAATCAGAGACCCACTTGTTCACACACTCAGGAGTCTATCAAAATATTAAGCTAAAAACTATAATGTATACACAGATAACCTGTTACAGACTCATGTTGTCCATGCACTGGCTGCATTAGTCTCTGTGAATTCATATGAGCCTTACATACTTGATTCAGAGGGTCTTGTTCTCCTGGTGTCTTCAATTCCCTCTGGTTCTTACACTCTTTTTACCTACTTCCTCTTCCATGATATGAGATATCCCATTTGGATCTATGTGTTCCAATGACTCTCTACCCTTGAAGTATCTGGTTGTGGGTCTCTGTATCTGTTCCCCTCTGCTGCAGGAGGAAGCTTCTCTGATGATGAGTGAAATAAATCATTGATCTATGAGTATAGCAGAATATCATTATGAACCATTTTATAGGTACTTTTATTTTTAGACCACTAGTATTTGGTTTTTATGCTAGATTTCTGGGATATCTAGTATCTGGTTCTTGGTCACTAAAGCAGTGTCAAGTATGGATTCCATCTCATGGAGTAGGCCTTAAGACAAACTAGACATTGGTTGGCCACTCTCACAAATTCTTTACCATAGTTGCTCTAGCATATCTTGAAGGGAGGACAGATTGTATAGGTCAAAGGTTTTGTGGCTGGGTTGGTGTTTAGGCTTTTCCTTTGGTAGCCTGCAGAGTACCTTTCCAGGTCATAGACACTAGAACATGGGGGTGAAGGTTTTATGTAGGCATCAGCTCAACCTCTTGAGTTTTATAGGCATTGTCTTCATCAATGGGGCTTTGCTGTCAGTTTGTGCAGAGCAACCTATTGTCTTGGCAATAGCCTAGGGTTTTTTGAGATTTCCAGGGGACTACCTTGGCTAACAACTCAATTGAATGAAAACTGGTCCTACTACAGGAAGCCTTCTTTGGTAACAAGAGATGGCCAGTTGGGATGCTGTATATTCCATTATTAGGAGATTACAGTCATATATTTAAGAAGTTTTCACAGCACTATGTTTCAATATCATGCATAAATGCTCAATTCTAACTCTCTCTATTTGCATTCCCTCCCTCAACCCTATCCTCCATGTGCCTCCCCACATAATCCATCTGCTCCTATACACACCCAACCTCAGTCCACCCATAAAATCTAATCTATTTCCCCCTACCAGAGAGATCTGTGTATCCCCTACAACCCCTTTCTCTATACCTAACATCTCTGAGTCTATAGATTATAGGTTGATTATAATTTATTTCATGACTAATATCTACATATAAGTGAATACATATCATAATTATCTGTCTGGATTTGGGTTATCTCACTCAGGATGATTTTTTTTCTAGTTCCATCCACTTGCCTGCAAATTTGATGATGTCACTTCTTAAACAGCTGAGTATATTCCATTGGGTAAATGTACCACATTTTCTTTATTTTTTGTTTGAGGGACATATATGTTGTTTCCAATTCCTGGATATTATGAATACAACAGCAATAAACATGGTTGAACAAGTGTCCTTGTGATAGGATGGAATGTCCTTTGGGTATATGCTCAAGGGTGGTATAGAGGGGTCTTGAGTTAGATTAATTCCCAACTTAGTAACTGGTACACTGCTTTCCATAGTGGCTCTAAGTGTACTCTAAGTGTTTGTACTCCTATCAGCAATGGATGAGTGTTCCTGTTAGTTTACATCTTAGCCAACATGAGGAGCCACTTGTGTTATTGATCTTAGCCATTCTGAAGCGTGTAAGATGGAATCTCAAAGTACTTTTAACTTGTGTTTCCTGGATGACTAAGGATGTCCAACATTTCTCTAAGTGTTTCTTAGCCATTTGAGTTTCCTCTATTGGGAATTTTCTGTTCAAATGAGTACCTCATTTTAAAACTAGATTATTTGGGCTTTTGTTATCTAGTTTCTTTTTTATAGTTTAGATATTAGCCCTCTATCAGATGTAGCATTGGTAATAATCTTTTTCCATTCTATAGGCTGCCACCACTGATGGTGTCTTTTGCCTTACAGAAGCCTTTAAGTTTCATGAGGTTTCATTTATTATTTGTTGGCCTTAGTGTCTGTGCTATCAGTGTTGTGTTCAGGAAGTCTAGTGTACCAAGAGTTCAAGATTATTCCCCACTTTCTTTTCTATTAAATTCATTGTATATGGTTTTATGTTGAAGTCTTTGATCAATTTGGAATTGAGCTTTGAAGGGAGTAATAAATATGGATCTATTTGAATTATTCTGCATGCAGGCATCCAGTTTGACCAGTAACATTTGTTGAAGAAGCTTTTTTATTTCCCCCAGTCTGTATTTCTGGTTTCTTTATCAAAAATTGGGTGTCCATAGGTATGTGGATTTATGTCTGAATCTTCAGTTTGATTCCATTGACCAGCATGTCTGGTTTTATGCCAATACAATGTGGTTTTTATTACTATAATTCTGTAGTACAATTTGAAATCAGGAGTGGGGAGAACTCCAGAAGTTTGTTTATTGCTCAGGGTTGTTTTAGCTATCTTGAGTTTTTTGGTTTTCCATATGAAGTTGAAAATTGTCTTTTCAAAGTGTGTGAAGAATTGTGTTTGAATTTTAATGGTGATTACATTGAATCTGTAGATTGCTTTTGATAGGGTGGCCACTTTTACTGTTTAATCCTACTGATGCATGATCATGGAAGATCTTTTCATCTTTTGATATCTTCTTCAAGTTCTTCCTCTGAAGACTTGAAGTTTTATCATACAAGTCTTTCCCTAGCTTGGATTTAGCTACCCCAACATAGTTTATAAAATTTGAGGCTACTGTGAAAGGTGTTGTTTCTTTAATTCTTTCTCAGTATGTTTGTCATTTGTATATAAAAAGGCGCCTGATTTTTGTGAGTTAATTTTGTATCTAGCTACATTGCTGAAAGTGTTTATGAGCTGGAAGATGTCCCGGGTGAAATTTTTAGGATCATTTATGTATTCTCTTATATCATTTGCAAATAAAGATACTTTTACTTCTGCTTTATAATTTGTATTCCTTTGATCTCCTTCAGTTGTCTTATTGTTCTGAGATTTCAAGTACTATATTGAATAGGAATGGAGAGAGTAAACAACCTTGGCTTGTTTCTGATTTTAGTAGACTTGCTTTGAGTTTCTCTCCACTTAAGTTGTTGTTGGATATGGGTTTGTTTTAGAATACCTTTATTATGTTGAGATATATCCCTTGTATTGCTAATCACTCCAGGACTTTTGTCATGAAGGGGTGTTGGACTTTGTCAAAGGCATTTTCTGCATCTAATATGATTATGTGGTTTTTTTCTTTAAGTTGGTTTAAATGGTGGATTAAATTTATTGATTTATTATATCAATAAATAAACCTTCCCTTGATCTCTTGGATGAAACCTATTTAATCACAGTGGATTGATATGGGATGTCTTTCTTTATACTGTGAATATGTGTTGCTCCCATTGGTTAATAAATAAAGCTTCTTTGGCCTATGGCAATGCAGGATAAGAGCCAGGTGGGAAATCTAAGCAGAGATACAGGGAGAAGGATGGAGTTAGGTGCAGAGGTCATCCAGTCACCCAAGAAACAAGATGCCAGCAGACCAATAATGCAATTGCCATGTGGCAAAATATAGATTAATAGAAATAATTAAGTTGTAAGGGCTAGTTATTAATAAGCCTGAGCAATTGACCAAACATTTTATAAGTAATATTAAGCCTCTGAGTGATTATTTTATGTGTCTGTGGGACCAGGTGGAATGCAGAAAAAGTCTCTGGCTACAGGGATGATCATTTTTACATATTCTTTGATTCAGTTTGCAAAGATTTTGTTGAGTATTTTTACATCTGTGTTTATAAGGAAAATTGGTCCATAATTTTATTTCTTTTTTGAGTCTTTATGTGGTTTGGATATCAGAGCAACTGTGGCCTCATAAAATGAATTGGATATAGTTCCTCCTGTTTTTTATTTTGTAGAATAATTTGAGAGTTGAGAGTTATTGGCATTAACTGTTTTCTGAAAGTATGGTAGAATTGTGCCCTAAAACCATCTGGCCCTGGACTATTTTTGATTAGGATATTTTAATGTTTGCTTTTATTTCAGTATGGAATCTAAGTCTATTTAAATTGTATATCTCATCTTAATTTAACTTTCATAAGTGGTATCTATTGAAAAAATTATCCATTCCTTTTCAATTTTCCCATTTGGTGGAGTACAGGTTTTTAAAATATGTCTTTATGATTCTCTGGATTTCCTCAGTGCTTGTTATGTCCCACTTTTATTTTCTGATTTTGTTAATTTGGAAATTATCTCTGCCTTTTAATTAGTTTGGATAAGGGTTTGTCTGTCTTGTTGATTTTCTTAAAGAAACAACTCTTTTTTCATTTTTTTTTTGTATTTTCCCTTTGTTTCTATTTTATTGATTTTATCCCTGAGTTTGATTATTTCTTGCTGTTTAGTTCTATTGGGTGTGATTACTTCATTTTGTTCTAGAGCTTTCAAGTGTTCTGTTAATTTGCTAGTATGAGATCGCTTCAGTTTTATTATGTAGGCACTTAGCTGTGGATTTGCCTCTTAGAACCACTTTCCTTGTACCCCGTAAGTTTCAGGATGTTGTGTAAAATTCATTTTCATTCAACTCCAGAAAGCCATTAATTTCTTTCTTATTTTCTGTCTTGAGCCATTTTCATTCAGTAGAGAGTTGTACGGTTTCCATGAGTTTGTAAGCTTTCTGTTGTTGTTGTTGATATCCAGCTTTAGTCCATGCTGTTCTGACAGAATGCAAGGAGTTATTTCAATTTTCTTGTGTCTGTTGAGGTTTGCTTTGTGTCTGAGTATGTGGTCAGTTTCAAAGAAAGTTCCATGAGGTACAGAGAAGTTATATTCTTTATTCTTTTGTGTTTGGATAAAATGTGTTTCTGTAAATATGTTAGGTCCATTTGATTTATAATTTTCATTACCTCTAGTATTTCTCTGTTTAGTTTTTGTCTGGATGACTTGTTCTTTGGTCAGAGTGGAGTTTCCCACTATTAGTATGAGAGGGTCAATATGTGATTTAAGCTGTAGTAGTGTTTCTTTTTACAAAATTAGGTGCCCTTGTGTTTAGGACATAGATGTTAAGAATGTAATGCTGGGGGCTGGCTGAATGCCTGAGATTGGTGGAATACTGGGAAGGCAGAAGGCCTGGGCTAACCAATTTGGCTGTCATGCAGTCCCAGATTCAGCACTTTGAGTCAGTCCACTCCAATATCTACCTCATCTATGAGCTGCTAGAGTTCATGAATGGGGGCCAGTCCTTCAGAACCACATGTCATTGCTGAATAGGGCCAATCCTGGGCCTACATGCTGGCCCCCGAATGGAGCTGCTTTGGCTGCCACTCCCTCTGCTTGCCCTTCTAGCAGAAGGAAAGCCTGAGGTAGTGGTGCTGTCAGCAGGCTACAAGCACAAAGGTTGGGCCTAGAAAACCTCTTGGTGTCCAAAATCAAGTGTGGGAATCAGCCTAGAGCTTGCAACACAATACCTTGCATAGCCAAAAGATCACCCTGACTCAGGGCAACAGCAGGATGTCAGACAAATGGTCCAGTATTTATGGTGTATCAGAATCCAGAAATTTGAAGTAGACCAATGAGTAGTTGCAATGAATATTTGCATGTAAATCTGTTTGGGCAAAAAAATATTTATACACTGTGTGACACACTGTAGATACCAATGCCACTTCAGTGAATGAATGAGTGATGGAGAGGTGAAAAAGATGGAGGAATAGAGTAGTGAATGAGCAGTGGAAAGAGGTGGAACTAGAGACACAACTGCAGTGACATGTGTGAGAGAAGGTTGCATTTGACAAGGGAACATGTTGTTTCCAAGTAAGGTCATCAGGGTAGTGTGCAGCATCCTGGAGCTTGAGCAGACTCAGCCCCCAAAAGCTGCACAATTGCCCTGGCTTTGAGCAACAATGGGATATCTGATATGGAAAATGGTGCATTATCTGGTTTGGACTCCTTGAAAGACCTCCATGGTCCATGCCATGGCCCCCAGCCATGTTGAAGCCCATCATTTATGTGGATGTCTGTGGTCTAGGTTGCAGCTAGAGGCCATATTGGTGTCTAAAGCCCACGCTACCACTGAAGGCAAAGTGGACATCCGTAGAATGTGCTACTGCAGAAAGCCATGTTAGTGTTCATGATCTGGGTTTCCGCCAGAGGCCATGTTGATGTTCATGGCCTGTACTGCCTCCAGAAGTCATGTTGATGCCTGTTGCCACGTAGGGCAATGTTGTGTCATGTGATCCTGCTGCAGCTGGCAGTTGTACTGATGTCCTTGGCCTGTGTTGCCACCCAAGACTATGTGGAGATCCATGATCTGTGTCACCACATGAAACCATGTAAATGTCCATGAGCTGTGGTCTGTGGTCCTACTATAGCCAGGAGTGTTCATGGCCTGTGTGACCACTAAAAGCCATAGAAATGTCCATGGTCTGTGTTCCCACAGAAAGCCATGTTGATATCCATCATCTGTGTTCCCACAGAATGCCATGTGTATGTCCATGGTCTGTGTTTCCTGTCCATGGCACATGCTGATGCCAGAGACCATGTGGATGTCTGTGTTCTGTGCTGTAGCCAGAAATCATTTGGCAGAAACCATGCCCCATGCCCCAGTTAACTGTAAATGACAAGGAAGCTATTTTTGCAGTGGTAATGATGACTGTAGGCTCAGAGTTGAGAGTCATAGAAGGCTCCTGTGACAACCAATACCCCTACCCCACTAACCAAAAAGTAACAGTCTAGACTGGAAGCCATCCAAGAAAAATCCTTAAAATTGTGATAAGGATGCTGAAATGCAGCTCTCCACAACTGATGACTTCTTGCAGGGATGTGGGTGGGGAGGGACTAAGTTTTCTTCAAGAGACTTGACTATGCCCCAGTGAATATATGGCCATTAAAAATTGAACTTGTGTTTTTGTTGTTTTGGGGCTTGAGGGGAGGAGGTCACAAGAATGGGGCACAGACTGGGGAGGACTGAGATTGACTGTGATTGGGGTACATTATTTGAAAATTCCCAAATAATCAATAAAAATATTATGTCGGAAAATAAAAGAATGCAATGTCCTCTTGGTGAGTATGAAGTGTCTTTTCAAGTCTACTTTGTTAGATATTAAAATAGCTACTCCACCTTACTGTTTAGGTCTATTTGCTTTGAATACCTTTTTCCAACCTTTTACCATGAGGTAATGTCTATCCTTAATGTTGAGATGTATTTCTTGGATGCAGCCAAATCATTGATCCTGTTTTCACATCGATTCTATTAGCCCTTGTCTTTATATTGGGGAGTTGAGTACATTTAGTATTGAGAGATCAGTGACCAATGATGGTTAATTCCTGTTATTTTGTTGTTGATGGTGGTGGTGGCAGTGTGTGTATATTTCCTTTCTTTTGATATTGATGGTGTGACATTATTTTCTGTGTTTTTATGGGTGTCATTAGCCTCCTTGGTTTGGAGTTTTCTTTCTATTATCTTCTGTAGGGCTAGATTTGTAGATAGATACTGTTTATATTTGACTTTATTGTGAAATATCTTGTTTTCTCTGTACATGGTGATTGAAAGTTTCACTGGATATAGCATTCTGGGCTAGTATCTGTGGTCTCATGGAGTCTGTAGGACATCTGCCATGGCCCTTCTGGCTTTAAGAGTAGTCAGTTGTAATTCTCATAGGTTTGTCTTTATATGTTACTTGATATTTTCCCTTACAACTTTTAATATTCTTTCTTTGTTCTATGTGTTCAGTGTTTTGATTATTATGTGGTAAGGTGACTTTCTTTTCTATTCCAATCTATTTCATATTCTGAATGCTTCTTGTATCTTTATAAGAATCTCCTTCTTCAGGTTAGGAAATTTTTCTTATGTAATTTTGTTAAAAATATTTTCTGGGCCTTTGGGTTGGGATTCTTTTCCTTCTATTCCTATTTTTCTTAGGTTTTGTCTTTTCATAGTGTCCCAGATTTCTTGGATGTTTTGTATCAGGAATTTTTAGAATCAGAATTTTCTTTCACTGATGTGTCTATTTCTTCTGTCATATCTTTAATGCCTGAGATTCTTTCTTTCCTTTCTTGTATTCTGTTGGTGAAGCTTGTCTCTGTAGTTCCTGTTTGAATTCCTAAATTTTTCATTTCTAGAATTCCCTCAGTTTGGATTTTCTTTATTGTTTCTATTTTCATTTTCAGGACTTGAAAAGTTTTTTAAAAAATGTATACTTTTTAACTTTAAAAATGATTTATTTATTTTTATTTTATGTGCATTGGTGTTTTGCCTGCATATGCATGTTTGTGTGTGTAAGGGTGTCAGATCCCCTGGAGGTGGAGTTACAGAAAGATATAAGCGGCCATGTGGGTGCTGGGAAGTGAACCCAGGTTCTCTGGAAGAACTGCTAGCGTTTTTAATGGCTGAGCCAACTCTCCACCCCTCAAGTCTTGAATAGTTTATTTCAAATATTTGTTTGTTTTTTCTTAGTTTCCTTTAAGGTATTTATTCATTCCCTATGGGTGTTTATTTGTTTTTCCTGGATTTCTTTAAGGGGGTAAGATCTAGAGGAACAAAAGGAAAGGAGAATATCTACAGACAATGTACCTGCTTTCGTGGCAAGAGTGGTCTGTTAGCAGAGATATTTGCTAACTCAGCTCAGATATTTGTCCCTTGGGTGACTCTAGATCTCTTCAAACTGACGCTCAGCATTAACCATCACTGTGCTCTTCCAAAGTTGTTTAAATGTTGGGGATTTAGTCAGTAGGTAGAGTGCCTACCTACCACACCATAGGCCCTGGGTTTCATACTCAGCATCCTTCTAAACCATGGTAGTGGAGCACATAGCATTTAATCCTAGCCATTGCAGAGGTGGAAGCTTAAGGATCAGGACTTCAAGCTTATTCTCAGACATAGCCAGATCAAAGCCCACCTGGACATCAGTAAACTCTTTCAAAACAACTACGGAATTCAAATTTTGTGTTTTGTTAGGCATTATCTCATGTTCTCTGAAGTCCATTTTCCAGAGAGAAACTTAAAAAAATATATATGATTTAATTTTTTGAAGCAAAAATAATGTTCCATAAATAGCAGTGATCTACTTATTGACTGTGCCTTTGTTCTATTCAGTGGAATATAGGTAAAACGATAAGACAATATATTTATTTAAGAGGACAGTGACTCAATTTAAAATAAATATTTCCTCATTTATTCCTTTTTAAGTTACTAGGTCAATCAAAGTTTCTCCATCCTGATCTAATACTTCAGATTATCTTTAAAAACAAAGCCAACAAATCATGCACTGTTCAGTTCATGTGATAAACTATTCCTCAGTTATTTCAATCCAGCTAAAACTTGGGAGAAATCACATGTTTAAGACTTTGATGCAGTGATGGTATGACAGGAGAGCAGGGAACTGAAGAAAGCTAAACAAATCAAGGTTAACACCTATAAGAAGCCAGTTGGGTTTATTGATAACAAGCAAGCCCAGGCTTGGTCCATGTCCAACACTCCGACACAGCAGATGGATGATGATGGCCCCTCCCAAGCTCTCAGAATGAGGGGTTTTTAAAGGGAAAAACTGCAAGCAAGGTCGTACAAGCCTTTGCATCATATTATTAGGTGAGGATCTGTAACCTTTGAATTTACTGGTTATAGTTATCATTTTGGGGCAGGCCTGGACAGTCAGTCTCAGGCTCTGTCTATGAGCTGCCATGGAGGCTGGCTAGCCTAGTACATACTGACTATGGGGCCTGAATCAGTGGCCCAGGCTCTGTCCTTGAGATGCCATGGAGGCTGGCTGGCCTAACACATACTGATTGTGGGGGCTAACTCAGTGGCCCAGGTTCTGTCCTTGACTCATGCATGTAGCTCTAAGTTGGTGAGTACCAGACAATAAACAACCTTGAGCAGTCAGAGTAGAAGAGTATGAGCAGAAAGGGAGCTACTGCAAGGACTATGTCTTTTGTTCATGGCCCTCCCAGAAACTGCTTGCTCAAGTCCCAGGAGACTAAAAGTGAGGCCTGATCTCTGAGAGAAAACTGAGCAGCTTGTTATGGCATCTGCTTGGTCTTTCCATTTGTAAATGGAAAGTAGCAAAAGTTGGATTTCAATGGTGACCCACTGGCTCTCATTCCAGACTCTATACTCAAGTGCTTTTCACAGACCCCAATTAAGAATGACCTCTGTGTATCACAGAGCCTCCTGTCACTAGCTCTCCTTGTAGTCACTCATCACAAACTCACTGCAAGTCATCTCATCAGGCTCTCAACCTTGAGGTCTAATTTAAACTGCTTCAGTGTAATGTTACTCTGGGCTTTTCTCTCTGCATTTCCTGGACAGAGTGGAGCAGTCCTTTCATGTTTTGATGTGAGTCACAGCTAATCACCTAAAGGCACCTTCTCCCTGTGGGGTAAGTGTCTGGGTACTTACTTACTGAATGAACATTTGCTGGTGTCTTGAAAATTGTTGTCAACCTAAGTAACAACAAAACAGAGGTTTTCAAAAGAAATGAGATTTAATTGGGGAGAGCACAACATTGCAAAAGGAATAGTTGTGACAGGAGCATATTCAAAGAGATCAAGGCAAGGGAAAGTTTTCAAAGGAAAAAGTGAAAATTACAAATGATTTTTAACAATGTTATTGGGGAAAATATATAACTTCATATAGAAGAATGAAAATTGATCTTTCAGACCACTGAAATTGATCTTCAGAGTTAAATATCAAAATCTGAAATATTGTGAAGAAAAAAGAATAAGGAGTATACTTCTGGACAGAGTCTCACATAAGAGCTTCCTGACTTAAATTGTCCAGGAAATAAGACAAACAATAAACAAGTGGGACTTGATGAAATTAAAAATCTTCTGTCTTTCAAGAAAACTGTTAATCAACTAAAGAGGCATGCTACAAAAAGGGACAGGGAATTATTGCTAGCTATTTATCTGATAAAGAATTAGTGTCTACAATATGCAAAGAACTAAAAAGCTAAACACCAAAAATCTACCCAATTAAAAAACCAGCTATAGAACTGAATAGAGAGTTCTCAGAAGGAAAAACTACGAATGGCTAAGAAATATTTTTAAAATTCTTTACCATTTGTTGACCAACAAATGCAGTTAAAGATATGAGGAGTGAGAAACTCTCTGAAACTGTTGATGGAATTGCAAATTGGTATAGCCACTATGGTGAACTGTGTGGCAGAGCCTCAAAAAAACTAGAAATAAATCTATTGTGTGCTTCAACAATACCACTTCTAAGCATATGTATTTCAGGAACTGTATTTATCACTACAGTGATTCATGCTTATCTATATTCACAGTTTTTCTAGTCAAAATAACCAAGATATGGAAACAGCCTAGGTGTCCATCAACCTATGAACAGAGAGTAAACAATGATATTATGAAATTTGCAGGTAAAAAGATGGAGATAGAAAACAATTGAGTGAAGTAACCCAGACCCAGAAAGATAAACATCATACATTCTTACTTATGTGTGGCTCTTAGTATTTGTGGTAGTTTGAAAGAAAATGGCACTATTAGGAGGTGTGGCCTTTTTGGAGTAGGTGTGGTCTTGTAAGAGGAAGTGTGTCATGGTGGAAGTGACCTTTGTGATCTCATTTATGTGCAAGATACTGTTCAGTGTCTCAGACCACTTCTTGTTGCCTATGAGTCAAGATGTAAGGACTCTCAGCTCCTGCTCTAGTACTTCTGCCTGCATGGAGCCTTGCTTCCTGACGTGATGATAATGGACTAAACCTCTGAACTGTAAGTAAGCCACCACAATTAAATGTTTTCCTTTGTAATAGTTGCTGACATAGTGCTTCTTCACAGCAATAGAAACCTTAGCTAAGACAGTGTAGATACGTGTGTTTACTTTGGAATACCTGTAGAATCCAAGAACCTAAAAAGGGGTCATTGTTGGAGAAAGGGAAGAAAAATCTTAAGGGGATAGTAGAACACAGGTGGTATTAAGGGGAAATGGGTAATAATGGGGAATGATGCTTGAGAAGAAGGATGGGAGGAGAGGATAGAGAAGAGGATTGGGGGAGGATAACTTACACTGAGCACTAAGGATAGTTGAAAAGTTTATACAGAAACCTAATTTTTTTTTTCATTTTTTTATTATTATTAAAACATTCGATGTCCAACTGCAGGAGAGATAATATACAGATGGCTTGAACATAAATAGAGGTACAAATTCTTATCATAATAGTGAAATGTTTCACTAAAGCTTGCCCAGTGACTGGGCAAAACCCAAACTTATTTTATGCTACAGTCATCCTAGGGTCCTTCCTGCTAGGTAGCCTCTCTGGATCTGTGGGTTGC
>LZPO01046238.1:0-14358 GCA_001675575.1 Neotoma lepida
CGTGTATTATGTATTCCTTAAGTGATACCCCAGGAAAAAGAAATGCAAAACTATTTGAAGAAATAATGGATAAAAATTCTCTAAAACTTAAATACATTAAGATTCAAAAGGCATAGTAATCCTCAAACATAATGACATTAAGTTACGTCATGATAAAATGTTACAAATAAAAAAAGAAAGTATTTAAATAGTCAGAAAGGACAAAAAAGGACAGACTGCCTTCAAAACAGTAAATATTAGAAAGACACGTGAATTAGAAAGACACTTTAAACACAGGTAATAGAAATAAGGAGATAAGAAACAATAAATATCTCCTAAGTGCTAAAAGAAAACAACTCCCAACTCAATAAACTGGTGAACAAGAGACGAATTTAAGCATGTATGATAGCAGCAATAATGCCATAAGGTTTTACATGTAAACATTTCAAATATAAGTTGAACACATTATGACACTCATATTTTAAATATGAATGAAAGACAGGAAAGTATAATAATGGCCTCAAAAGTTTAGAAAAGGCTAAGAGAANTATTAGTTGCTTCCATTTCTCACAAAGACAGTAAAATACCAACTAACCTATGGTTCTAAGAAACAGGGATACAGTTAATAATCCTGCAGAAGAACATAAGGGAGTCAATAGTTCAAGTTGATTGTTTATAGTATGGGATCTGTAATCACCATGGAAATAAATTTCTGTAGATTATCTAGATTTAGGTGAACCCCTTAAATAAGGGCAGTGCCGTTCCATGGCCTGGGGTTCTGCACTAGACAAAATGGAGAAAGCGAAGCTAGGTACAAGCTCTCAACTCTCTCTGCTCCCCAACTAGGAACACAATGTGACCAGCTGTCCCAAGCTCTGGTTGCTATGACTTCCCTGTCAGGAACTGTGAGGCAAAGTAAACCCGCTCTTTTAAATTTTTTTTTAATTATTTTGTCACAGCCAAAAGAAAAGTAAATAATATAGTGAGTAAAGAAAAATGGAACAGTAAGTTATTGGTAAGTTCTCAACAGAAGGAAGATTGGGTAGGGCAGGAGAGGGACACACACAACAGGAAAGGCAAATGAGAACCCCAAGTTAGATGCAGAGCAACTCCTATTGTATAATTCTAGTTACCTAAAATTATAAAAGCAGGCCAATCTTACCATAAAGCATAAGGCTCTATGTTTAGGAAGTAACATTAAAGATAGAGAAAGAAAGAATGTCCACAGACGGTAAGGAGAGGCATCACATGAGGAAGGCAGAGACACTATTCAGTTGGAAGGGACCTGAAGGAGCTTTGCAAAATCTTGAGACTATTCTACCATGTGGCTAACCTTAGAGGCTTTTATTTTATGCTGATTTGTTTAGCTATGTCCCATTTCATATATGTCTTTACTTTATTCTATTCCACAAAACCAGAAAAAGAATAAGGCAGATGTAATTGTCTGGCTATAGAATAATCTTCAGAAACACAGTTAAATATGATCTAGTACAGAACAGTCAGCAGAATATGGTCTTCTTTGTGTTTTTAAAGCTCAGATACCCCATCATGATTATATCACACAGACGTTTTTTAAGGATACATAGTATATTTAATCCAACTCACTGACTTGGAACAGAGACTAGAACTTTGGTATCTATGGCTAAAAAGAACTAATTTGCATNTTTGTGCTTTTATTGTGAAGATTACTTTGGAATTGTATTTTCACAATACAAGCAACCTTTATTCATCTATAAATTAACTATGAAAACAAAATAACATTACCAATAGTTGAAATCATTGTTTTCAAACAAACAACTGCATTTCAATTCCGATTTTAGCATTTTTTAACAAGATTTTTTTTAACCAGATAAGTAAAGTTAATTCTCTTTCATTGTAGCTTCTGTCTAGACTGTGGGTTGCANGCTTTACATCTGCATTACAATGGGGGGCTATTAATAAGAGGAAGCAAATTTAGGTGAACCAAATNGCTGAATTCATGAGTGCTGTAGATTGTGAAATTATACATTAGGCTCTTAGTAACCTAGAGAGTAGACTGCCTCAGAACCCAATATTCTAGATGCGCTGCTCTGTCAGAGGAATTACAACAAAGCACGTGAGCACTTGAGGAATTCAGCAGTCTTGGATGATAGCACCCAAAAGGTGTGAAGAAAGAGCTCATGGAAGGTTTCNGAGACATCATCACAAATTAGACACGTGTCTTTAATTGTTTTCTCATCTCCTTAATTCAATAAACACTTGGCAATNACATTTAAAAGACACAAAGCAGTAAACCAAAGAGGCAAAGAAAAAAAAATAGTGCCCAAAATTTGGGAGTTCAATAAATATAGGTAAAAAGTAACTGGATTAGTAGGCCTAAGAAAATTAATATTTAAACAGTACTAGAAAAATGTGAGTCAACAAGTTTGTATGAGGGTGTCCAAAAGACATAGGAACTGCTTTTGGAACTGGTAAGAGGAAAATTAAGACAGAACAGCCCTCTCTGAAGACAGTTACTTGTTGCCATCTGATATATGGAAGAGGGGCCCTTCTCAGTTAATAGGCGCTATGAAATGGTATCTCCTAGTACTGTCAAAAGACTTTACGCCCGTAAAGTCTCACCAACATGACTTCCTACACATGAGCTTCAGCAATGGACAAGTGAAGAGGGGAAGCCCAAGAGGCCTCAACCCTATACCAAGACCTACAGGCTGAATGCTGAGAATGGGAGAGACAGTTTTTCCCTGGGAAAAGTGTACTAACTGGTTATCCACCCCTAAACGGTCATCCCTGAAAACATACAATGTTATACAAAATGAGCAGGTTGTCTTTATATATTTAGAAGTGTGTGTGTATGTGTGTGTGTGTGTGTATGTGTGTGTGTGTGTGTGTAGAGCAACAATTAATGAAAAAGAGACCATAAATTTGAAAGAAAGCAATGAGGATTATATGGGAGGGGTGGAAGGGAGGAAAGAGAAGGGGGAAATAGTGTAATTAGAAAAATATTATGAAATATAATAACATAATTTTAAAATGAGCAAGAAAGAAAAAGGAGGTGCGAGGTCCTGCCGGGTGATAGCATCTACCCATGAAAAATAAGAAATAAATGCATCACCATCATGGGCCTTCCTAAGAAGAGCAGGACAGTGCCCAAGCTACTCAGGAATTCGCCTGAAGAATAGGTGTGGGGAAGGGATTTGGGGATGATATGAATGGGAGCAGCTCGATCTGTTTTCCATTAGGAGACACAACTGTAGATGAGTTTGTCCTTGTGCTCTGACCCCCTTAGCTGTGCCAAGGGAAGGAGGGCAAAGCTTCCTCATCAGCTGGCTGACAGAGAGTGGAACAGAAAGCTCTCAACAGTCAAAGATTTTTCTTTTTAATGGAGTCAATCCAAGACATATCAGCAAACACCTTTAATCCCAGCACTGTGGAGGCAAGAGGCATGTGTAACTCTGTGAGTCTGAAGACAGCTTGGTGTGCATAGGGAGCTCCAGAATTCCAGACCAATCAGGATTGCATAGTGAGGCCCTGTCTAAAAGGAAAAAGGCTCGAGATACTGTCATGCCATGTAAGAGGAAATCATTATACATTACTCTGCAGGTTCTTTCCTCCCTTCCTCTTTGCTGAGTAATTGTGCCTACTCTGGGAGATATCTGGAGGCTTGTTTGTTCCCTACAGAAATTAAAAACATGAATATCCAGGTTGATAAGCCAGACACAGTTCAGAGCTGGTGTGTGAGGTGGATTGGATAGCTAATGAATTCACTGTAGAATAGAGGCCCCTTTCCCTCTCCTGCCAGAACAGCCCCTGGAACAACATAGATGACAAGCATGGTCCAAAGTGCAGGCTCTCTAGCTTTCTCTGGGCTTCTTAGATTCCCATTCTTAATATTATGGAGACATTCAGTGACTTCCAGGTACCAGGAGGGAAACTGTCATAGAAAATAGAAACTAAAACACAACAGCATCTTCCACAGAAAGGTATCCTGATTAAATAAATATGTAGGTAAGAAATCAACAAATACAGTAACTGCCTGAGATAAAACTGTCTTATTATTCCCAGAGAGATAAGAAAATGCTGCATCCATAAAAGAGGAGTGAAATGCCATAAAAATTAACAGACCGTATGTTTGGAGATTGGAAACAAGNGCAGAGGTGAAGTCACTAGAAACTGAAGGTAAAGCAGAGGAGGGGTGCTTGATGGTAGAGTAAGAAGATACAGAGACATAAAACAGGAGGAAAAGAAAAATCCGATGACTGCTTTAGAAAAGCCAGGGGAAGGGCAGGAAGAAGAGAAAGAGAATAGAAAGCCAAGAAAAATTACTATACAAAATTTCCAGAACATATGAGATAAGTCTCTATTACTGAAATACAAAGACAGAAAAACCTTACTGAACAGACGTGGTAGATGGAAAAACTCAAGAGNCTCCATTCTTAAATTTCAGAACATAAGGGGAAAAAAAAACCCTGCAGACTCCCAAGAAGAAAAAGATCACGGATCATAACGGCTTTCAACTTCACAACAGCGTGACTTTCGAGCAAAAAGAAAATTCTATGCCATGGGGAATTCTAACGGAACATGACCTCTAACCTAGAGTTACATCCAACTCAAAGCTTATGAGGGCAGAATGACATTTTCAAACTTACATAGTCTCTGAGAAATAACCCATCTTCCCTCGTTAAGAAGCTGTGGGGGAAAGCGCTCCACCAAAATGCATGTAAAAACGGGAGGAGTGGCATGGGAGAGAGAGGTCCCTACAGTTCAGGAGTGCATGAACTCCAGGCAGGATAGAGTGCAGAAGTCCTCANGTGTGAGCTGGAAGCCAGCCCAGAACGGAGCAGGGTGAGTCTAGAGACAGACACACTGCTCAGTGGTGGGACCATTCTTCAAACANCTGAGAGAAAGCTCTGGACAGCCAGGCCCACACAGGAAGCTGGTGATCTTGAAAACAGGTTAAAAATCTCATGCTGNCTTTTCCAGGAAGCCCGCTGTANAGGAGATTTATCTACTCCTGGCAAAGTGCCCCGCTCTGACTTAGTCCACAGCCGCTAGGAGCTTAGAAGAAGAAACGCAGGACAGTCCTACTGATCTCACCTTACTACTTGGTTCGTGGTCATTTTTTAAAATTCATCATTGATAGTTAGGCTCAAATTCCCTAGAACTGAACTCAGGACGTCTTCAAAATACTCCATGGCTTTTATAAACTTTTATAAACTCATAGGACACAGCTCTAGACACCACTAACTTCATCTTGCCCTAGAATCCCTCATCTCAACCACAGTCTCTTCACGAAGCTGAATTGTAAACTTTGGTTTTTGTAAATATAAATATTATTTTTGATATTATATGTAGAGACCCACCTTATCATGAAGATGCCAAGAAACCGTGGGGAAATTCAAGGAGACATTCTAAATTCTAAATGAGTCTAGAAGATACTACCAACTTNCAGGGAGAAGATGGGACTCAGAGANAATAGTGGCTACNNGCCTGTTGGAAAGACAGACCTAAGGAGAAATAATGAGAGGGCCAAACTGAGGAAGATTCTAAACTTTAGAACATGAGCTGTGTGGAGGATTCAAAAGTTGTCTATTGCCTTTTGGATTGTGCACTTACATTTTGCACATAACTTCATCTGTAGAGAATAAGGAGGAAAGAGCAAAGTCTACACATGTAGCATTGCCTAGTGTACAAATTGGAACTCCCTGTATGACTTGGCAACAAATTAACTCCTCTTGTAGAGAATATTGATAAGAAGTAATGTGTATAAAGTGTATAAAGTNTATAAACTATAAAGACTTTGATAAATCAGAAATTAACAGGTTAAAAAAATAGGAACCAAAATATGTTGTCTTTCTGATTTGATGCTTGTGTAATTGACCAGTTTACAATTAGATATGAGGTTCACTGACATAAATAAAGTTCACAGTATACTACACAATGAAATGCTTATGCACAGACCATGTGATNAGTGCATGCATTGCTTTTAGTCTGCTCCCTGAGGATGAGTGAGCAATATCTGAACAACTGTTCAGAACACACATCCTAAGACTGTACTGTCGAAGCTGCTAATACAAGTGCTTTAATGATGATTAATTCTATCAGTGTTGAAGGACTTGTTAACTACCATAAGAGATGCTCAAAATATGTTTTCACCTGTGAATGAACAAACACATCTGTTCCCACATGGAAATAGACTAGAAGCCTGTGACTCTAGGAGTACCTAGATTAGCATATTTCAGAATTTGCCTCTAGGGATCTTCTCCTCCAAGAACACCTAGTACCTATGAGATCAGCGAGCTAGTAGACACAGAGTTTCTATGACTAGATTTTGTAATTTTTAATAGCCACTTACTGGATGTGTGAGCTACTTGCCTTCTCCTAAGAAAAGGATGGCCCTATGTAGCAGATATATTGGGGAAATAGTTACTAGGGAAAGGCATGGTGACAAAGGACAGGGAAGAAAGGTCCCAGGTATCAGTGGAGTTCCAAAGAAATTTCAGCAAGACACATGGTGAGGTCTCACTGCAAACTCCTAGGCATCAGAATGTCTGGTCAAAGTCCAGCTGTAACCCAGGCTATAAAACATACGTGCAACAGCCTTTCCCTCATATACACTGACAGGTACCCCACTGAGGCCATCTGTGAGTCCCTGGCTAACAGACTTCCGGCTGCCAGATCTCTCACCTAGGGAAGCAAGGTTACATGAGAGTATCCGTGGATACACTTCCAGCTTGTCAGTCCCTTCTCTGCCTCCTGAAATGGAATCCAAGAGCCTGCCTAGAGGTTTGTACTGTGAAACTACCCTCATCCTCAGAAACATATAAGAGCCATGTGGAACCTGATCCCTCAGAGCCCCACTCCACTGTCTGTTTCTGGTTCTGGAGCCTAAACTCTCCTCAGACTCCCTGTCATGCTGTCATCTGTTCATCTGTCTGCCCATGGCATTAATAACTCTTCTAATAAATTACTTAGGCCTCCACAACGCATCTCAGTGCCCTCTTGAACCCCCTCCTTGGAGAGTTTTGAGTGGAACGTTAGTTGGGAGTAGCCATAAATGAGTTCCCATGGAGGCTCATATCTTATAGCTAAAGGCATGTGTTACTATTCCTAACCAAGCTCAGTGACTGACTCGGAGCAGCCATGAGAAAGTGCCAGGAGACAGTGGGTCAGAGGCTTAAAAGCTGGCACTGCCAGGCATTGATGCAGCCCTAGCAAAGGGTCTGAGTATTATCACAGCTGCCATAAGGCAGGCTGAGGCCCTCCACTTAGAAGAGAGATTGTGAGCTTCCTTACTCACAATCTCTAAACATCCAACAGACACACACACACACACACACACACACACACACACACACTCGAAAAAGAAATTGATGACTATAGTTAATTATGAAATGTAATCTGGAGCTGGAGAAATGGCTCAGTCATTGAGTATTTGTTGCTCTTGCAACCTAAGTTCAATTCCCAGTACCCACCTGTAACTCCAGCTCCAGGACATCTGGCATGCTCTTTTGGCATCTGCAGGCATGTACAGGTGCTGGAGGCCTTGCTGCAGATGGGTTCGAGGACCTGGGACGTATGTGTGGAGTTGGCACTAGGAAGGGACTGTGGCCACCTATTGCCCTCTGAGCAAGTGGCCTCAAATAGCTTAAGCTATCATACACAGTTTCAATGGTGTGCATGAACAGTTTTTACAACCAGTTTTTTTACCTCATAAATTTCTTAAAAAAAAAAAAAACCAAAAACGGTTACAATAAGCTTGTATCCTGTCTCTTTCTCCTACCACCTCCCAACTCTCCCACGAGTAGCCATTACCCTTTTGACCTATATCTCTAACATCAGAAGCATAAGCAGTCTTGCAAGCTAAAAAGGAACTTTTCTAATTAGGCACACCTACAGGTAGAACAGTGTGTCCAGTTGGTAGCACATGTGGTTACAGCATCATGCAAAGTGAGACAGTTTTGTCCCTTGTGGTTGATATTTATATCATCTGGCAGCGTCTGGGTTTGCATGATCAACTCACCAGCCAGAGCTGGATGAACCCATTCTACATTTTATGCTGCTCTACCCCCTCTGGGGATTTATCTTATAGGCAACTTAACTTAGAAACTTAATAGTTGGCACTGTTTATCCCTTGTCCTTATGTCTAACTCCCCTAATTTCTTGGGGGTATTGGCACAATTATTAGAAATGAGGGAACAGTGGGTTTCTGTGATTCTGTTTCATTCCCTGTTCCTTGAATGCTCCCATTAACTCTTGGTACATCTAATTAATAGCATTTCTTTAAAGCTCTTATGGCTAACATTCTTCATCATATCAATCACTACGGTTAAAATCACATGTAATATTAAGCTTCATGACCTGCTGTGACTCGTTCAGGCCAGCAGTATGGCTAACATAGTGAAAGCAGGGAGAGCACATTGGCACTCATGCTCCTGGGGTCATGCCCAGAATCATGCACTGAACTGTCCATAGGTCCTTGCTAAGTGGTCAGGGTCTCCAGGGGTCTTGACACAAGGAAAGACACTCATGCTATTCTCGGGCGTTGTTCCTTCAAGACATTACATGGCTCCTGCCACAAAGGCACATGTGCATGCCTACACATGGACACATACATATATATACAATTGAAAATTTAAGAGTCATGATAATGAGCTGGTTATAAAACAGTCACATTTGATTAACTCTATTCTCAGTAAAACAGTTGAATAGGCCAGTTTCCAGGAATGTAACATGGTGTCCACTTTTTAAAAATCAAACATAATGCTAGAGTTGAGTAAAAATTTTTAAAAAATGCTTTACTGGCTGACACTATCATTTGAAACTCACTTCCTTCCCACCTAGGCCTTTGGACTCTAATTCTCCTCCACATTTTATTAATGCAATTTCCTAAAGCATCATGAATAAGAAATAAAAAGGAATCTGGAGATTGAGCAGTCAAAAAGAGGGAAAGTACTGAGAAAAAGCCTAGTGTCTTAATTTAGGTCACTGTTGCTGTGATGGAACACCATGACCAAAGCGACTTGGGGAGGAAAGGGTTTATTTGGCTTACACTTCCAGATCATTGTTCATCATTGAAGGAAGTCAGGACAGGAACTCAAACAGGGCAGGAACCAGGAGGCAGAAGCTGATGCAGAGGCCATGGAGGAGTGCTGCTTACTTACTTACTCCTCATGGCTTGCTCAATCTGATTTCTTATAGAACCCAGGACCACTAGCCCAGGGATGGCACCACTCACAGTGGGCTGGGCCCTCCCCCATCAATCACTAATTTAAAAAATGCCCTACAACCAGATCTTACAGAGGCATTTTCCTAGTTGAGGTTCCCTCCTCTGTGACTCTAGCTTGTATCAAATTGAAATAAAATTAGCCAGTACACCTAAGGTACAACAGACAGTCAGTGGCCAGATGACTTTAAAGCCCTTCTGAATGATATTTTGTGTCTGAGACAGACAGATGTTTGCTGAAGGGGAGATAAGGAACTAGCTACAGGATGGAAAAAGTGAGGCAAGAGGGCCAATGTTGATAAAGGCAAACAGGGAGTCTGAATTCCAGAGGCCTTGAGACATGCACTAAACTACTCACACAATTTGAGATGACAGTTGAAGCTGACCTGGTCTCACTGTAAGAGCAAGGATCAGCACAGCTTACATAGTTCTTAAAATTTATGCAGCTACAGTACACATGTGGATGGAAAGTAAGTGCCAACATGAATAAGATATTACTATTGTTTCTTTACATAATAGGATTATGGCTTGATTTTGTCTGTTTTCTAATGTTTCTGGCCTCCCTTTTTTTCGTTTGTGCTTTCTGATTTTCTTCAGTAAGCACAAACCGACATAATATAAAGGAAAAGATATTGTGGGGAGGAAGAAAAGTGATTTAGGTAATTGCTTGTTTCCAGGAATTAGAGTGAACATTAGCTAAGTAAAGTATTTGTTTTCAGCACAGTTTCTAACATAATTGGTCAATTATGAAAGAATTTTCCAGAGCGGGTCAATCTACCCTGCAACCCTTGGACCTGTTTTGTGGTTAATTTATCTTGCTAGACATGTTTAGGAGGCTCTTGCNAGACATAGCAGAAGATTCAGCTAGGATCTTTTCCATGGCCATTGATGAGGCCATCTAGATCCTCCCTCAAACACCCTTTGACCATGATTATTTCTACTTTATAATGAGGGCAAAGGAAAAACTGTCTAATAAAGGCTGCACTCAAGATTGGTTATGGTAAAACTTTATAATTTAATCATCATCATCATCATCATCATTATTATTATTAATTATTATTATGTGTATACATGTACATGTGTGTAAGTGGGCACACACATGCCACAACATGCACATGGAGAGAGAGGAAAACTTTCAGGACTAAGTTTTGTCCTTCCATCATGAGTTCCTGGATTCTGGGAATCAAACTCAGGTCATCATCAGGCTTGAATAGCAATTAGTGTTGTTTCTAACTTCTTTTAGAAGCAATCTTCCTGCCCCCTAAGCTGTTTCTCTTACAGAATTCTATAGGTAAATCTCTTAACTTATGTAGAATAACAAAGTGCCTATCCAATAGCTGGGATATCAAGATGTTCCCTCCCCACTGAATTCACTCTTCCTCTTGCCAACTTAATTTCTAAGGTATAGAGATGCAGCATAATTCAACAATAGTTGGCATGTAGACCCCTACTAAAAGGCAACCACAAACAGGCCTATATTCATTAAACTAATATCTCACTAAATGAATGTCGCAGACATCCTATTTGTAGTCTGCATGACTAGACTCTTGTGGAATTGTTAAATTTGATCTTTACATTAGACCACTGGAAGTGTATGTTCTACAACCAGCCAGTATCTTCCCAAAAAGAAGCAAAGGTTCCCTTTCCTCTGGGTGGCTCCCATCCCCATGCAGGTGTATGGTATGGGAACAGGAAACAGGACTGGATTCAATTTCTACTTACCCCACAAGCCCAGTGACTGAGCATGGTCTTCAACCTGAAATAATTGTTCAGGAAAACTGTGACTTGTGTGTTTTTGAAAACCCTGCCTTAGTCAAAGGAAGAAATGTTGTCTCTAGACCAGGCTTCAACTTCAATTTGCACTAACTTCATGTCTCTCCAGTCAGATTTATTGAAAGCTTAGTAGACCAAAGTTTCCTAGACACATTAAACTTATAAAAAAAAGTATGAGAGAATTGACATAAGGTTATTAAATTTTAGTTGAAAAACAATATAAGACTTAAACTACATAAATACTAAGCACAGTAAATCCAAAAGAAAATAAGTTTTTCTTTTCAGGAAATAAAAAGTCTGTATACACTGACATGTTAACTTTGATAAAGCTGGATCGGAGTACTGGGGCATGGGTGACCTGCCCGAGCTGTCAGTGCTAGCTTTTGCAGGTCCTCTCTGGCTCTGTCTACAGGCACACTGGCTCAGTGGAGTGTTTCCAGTCCCTATTGCTGCTTCTCCTGCTCTCCTTAATCTGGTTGATGTCTGCTGTTTCTTGGGTGTCTGACTAGAGAGTCAGGGAAGCATTCAGAATTGTTACTATTTCCATAAATTATGTGAAAACAAAGTACAACTGGTCATATGTCGGCAGGTGCAAGGCTTACCATGTCTGCTACTGTGAACTTCGTGAGAAGGCCATTCTTAACCTGCACTGCTTTTCTTCAAGGTACCTGACACAGGTCAGGGCTAATAGTGTGTATTTAAGTATCTGCTCAATGAATTTAACCAGCATTCCTAATACCATGTTTGCTGGGGGCTTTGAAACAGAAGAATGTATTCTCTTTGTTTGAATAGTAAAGATTATACTTTATATTTCTATATATATATTTCTGCCTTGGTCCTGTTTCCATGCCCTTAGGTCCATCATATATACTATGTTGACTTCCTTATTTTGTTTACTCTTTCATCTTTTTTGTCCTGCTTATTTTTTATCCTTTATTAGAAGCAGTTCAAAGTTGTTTCAAATCCTTTTCCCAAAAGATATGGTGTGTAAATAAATAAGAGCCTAATAATGTAATAGCTCACCTGTTCCGGAAATAAAATGCTGACATTTCAAATGTTCCTTATTGTAAAGGTTAGATGATTAAACGTATTCCTTTCTGCTGCCTCAGATTATTCAAATAAACATCAGCCCATGCAAACCACACAAACAGACAAGGCTTCTGAGCATCGGTAGCTCTGAGGAACAGGTAGACATTTGAAATCAGGAGAAAGGAAAACACAGGTATAGCATTCCAGTTAAAAAACAAACAACCTTAAGAAAGCCACCAAATCTATTTATGCATATTACCTGCCCTTTCAAAATACCAAGAAATCCAGCTGCCAGCCAAGTTATTTCTCACAAATGTTGGCAAAGCACAAGATTGTTGCTTCCTGAACCTATGCAGATCTGCTGTTAGCGTTCTCAAAGCATCATACTAGCTCTCTCAAGCTTTGTAAATAGCACTTAAAACTAAACCAAATCTCAATTAAGCCTCAAATTCCACGTTATTTTCTAACAAAGAAGACTTAACTCCAAACACACAGAGACTGATAATCCCTATTTGCCTTAATTCTTCCTCTAAGACATATCGCCTGTAGTTATCTGATATTGCTTTGTTATCTAGAGGAGAGCTCAAAGGGGAAAGTTCCCACCATAAGATAAATCATCTGAATTTTGTCTAATAGCTAACTTGTCCAAACACACCAGAATCCCACAAGCAGATACAAAACCTCTCAGAATCCTAGNCAGCACCGCCCCCTCACACGTATGTTAAACAAAGTGCTGGTGAGTTCAGAGACCTGGNCAAGGCTACACAGTCCAGGCTGAGCACTCTCCTTAGCACCTACAGCAGAGAGGACCAATTGAAGGGCCCAGTGGCAAAGGAGAGGTTAACAGCTCCAAGAGAAATTAATATTGGTCTTTGGGCACATGCTTAAGAATTCTGGGTAGCAGGGGACCATCTCTGTTATCATCTTTGAGTATTTTCCTGTTGCCAATGCCCTCGTCTCCAAGGGCACAGAGCACACCCAATCAGTATGCACACCACTTCTATGAAACAGCCAGTGCTCAGTTCTGAGCTGGAGCCTCTTCTGAGGGCAGGGAACACACCCCTGGCACACACTTGATGAGCTACCTTGAATTTAATCTGATTCCAGGGGGCAAGNGCTTCTGAGAAAAAGGCTTANTGTGAGCACAAAAGCACTGCTTTCAACCCATCTGGGAAAATAAAGGCACTTGCTCTTCTGAAGCTCTGGCACAGAGCCTAGCATCTCGTTTGGTAGACACAACAAGTTTTGTATTCAGATGAGTTAAGGAAAAATAACCCCAACTTTGAGTGTCAGTCTTGTTTGCTAGTGAGGATACCTCGTCAGTCTTATTACATTGTGAAGATACTTCGTCAGTCTTACTAGATAGTGAAGATACCTCATCAGTCTTATTAGATAGTGAGGGTTCTAGAGCATTGTTNCCAGGTCAGGAGCAGGGGTTATAGGGTCAGAGCTGGCTCTGAATTTTACCTTCAAAATTTACTAGATGACTGACAATACCATAATCTATAAGCTGTTATGTATGCAGTGATATGCAGATTTAGAGGGGTGACTATTACCAGTAGCCATTTTAAGCCTTATAATTCTTAGTCTGTTCATCTGCTGCCATGTGTCCCCTACTATCATGGACTCAGACTCTGGAACTATAAGCCAAAATACATTCTCTCTTCTATAAGTTCCTTTTGGTCGTGGTGTTTTATCACGGTGACAGAAAAAACAAAAACCAAACACCCAAAGGCATAATGTATAGCAATGTCAGAAGCAAGAGAAGCCAGCCTCGCTCTTGGACAACCTGCTCTACTGCTCCACCAGNAATGAATCCACTCACGCCAGATTTNANCAACTCCAGGAGAACGGCATTGTACTACACCTTCAAAGATGTCATGACCCAATCACCTTCAACTGCAGATCACCTCTGAAAGCCCCATCATCTGTCAATACNCTTGTACTGGGGGAGAGGGAGGGAGAATGACCAAGCTTCTAGTACATGAATGTGTAAAATGGCAAGAAGGGACACCTCAGGATGGGATTGAAGACCCTTTTGTTTCTTAGATGACAACATAGGACCACAGATGTGCTTTACTCCAGGTAACAAAAGTAGAATCAAGGGAACACAGAGTTTGATTGATGACTACTCCTGGCCTCTTTCACTTCTTTCCTCCTTTAACATCTCTCTCTGCATTGCATATTTTAAAGGCATAATTGTTAGTATGAGTTACATGGCCAACTTGTTAGTATTGTGGGCACCAAGATGAAACCCAACCTGTGTTGACCCAGAGAAATCTATCAGAACCAAGCTGTACACTGCACCAAGATGTGTCTAGACTTAGGCTGGGAACATTGGCACTCAGAAGAGAGAGTGAAGAGTGAGCCTT
>LZPO01046240.1:3313-14337 GCA_001675575.1 Neotoma lepida
GAGAGAGGGGGTGTCTCATCAAGTTGCCCAGTTTGGCTTTGAACTCACTTTGTAGGCAGGTTGGTCTTAAACTTGAAATCTCCCTGCCTCCTCCTCCCAAGCAGCTGGGATTACAAACTGCACAGCCAGGCCAGCTCTCTTGTCTGTTCTCTAGGATGACTGGTTTGTTCTCATCCTGAAAGCTGATTAGTATCAGCAGAAATCCTTTGAACTTCTTCCCTACCAAATCTATGCCATGAGTTGATATCATCTTAACNTTAAAATTTAAAGGAAATCTTAAAGCAAGAGCCCTTGATCATCTTAGTGCAGATGCTAGAAGAAAATTTGAAATTTAGATTAGATACTGAATCTAGCATGGGAAGAAATTTTACTATCTCAATCCCCATCACACTACAGCTTTGTGCCGTTATTTTCTTCAGTCTGCTCTGATCGTGTTTTTCCTGGTGGGGTGTGTATCATTCAGATGGAGCATCGACATCGGAAGAAAGACACCCCAGTGCAGGCCAGCAGTCACCACCTCTTTGTCCAGATGAAGAGCCTCATGTGTTCCAACCTGGGAGAGGAGCTGGAGGTCATCTTCTCACTCTTTGACAGTAAAGAGAATCGCCCAATCAGGTAATGGCACATGGACATAGGACTTGAGTTTCTTGATGTAACCCTGGTGGATGTTCACAACTGGCATGCTTTCAGATACGTTTTTCATCTACCAGCCTCAGTTCATCTATAGANCTCTGAGTTCCTGATTTACCTACCCTCTAGATAGTTTCATTAAAGTTGGATAGATTGGAGAATTCCTGGCAAATCAAAAGGTCTATAGAATGCTAAGTAGGCTTAAATGAAAATGGCCTCGGTCCCAAGCCTCTTTTTGTTTTAGTTACTTTGTGTTGATAATGCCAAGGAGATAAAATGTCTTTATAGTATAATGTTTACTTATTGAAGTCAGCACATTTTATCTTTCAGTTTGTCAGTAAATAGTAACATTGATCTTCCTGTGTCTGGATTGATGATATCAAGGAAGAACTTGACGCTTGCAGACGCTCCAATTGAAGTATCAGAGCTGTGAAACAGGACAAAGTTTGTGCTGTTTTTCATTCTCAGTGCTCTGACTCTTCCCTGGTGTGCTACTCGATGACAAGCTTTTCATTACAAGTTTTGGTTTTTCTGTGGTTTGAGGAATCAAATCCCAGACCTTGTGTGTGCTAAGTGAGACCCCTAGCCCAGATTTTAATGTTTAGGAGAACACTTAGTGTAAATGTTATGTTTTGTGTACCCAGCCAAACATTTGAACTCTTACTGAGACTTTATGAGAACTATATTTATTTTGAATTGAAACATAAAGCACTTTGTTTTAAATTAAAAATTCACATTTATATCATGAATTAGGATGGAATTACTTGAATCACACACAGTGATCCATTTGTACAATGCTTTTAAAGTGCTTATTAAAATAATCTTTAGCAGTCCTAAGCCACACATATTGATTCATAAACAGAAGGTAATCTAGAAGTATTTCCCTCCTTTTCTAGGAAATGTATGAAGTTTATTTTTCATGTACATATAACCATAAACATGATGGGTAACTTACTTATTAGTTTTATGTACCGGTACATGTGACTTTTATTTCTTGTTAGTAGACCGTGCCTATAAAATGTGAAAGGTGGTGTTTCTGTGAAGTAAGGCTAGAATTTATGAAGTGTGGAAGTAACAATAACTTTCTGAGTCAACCTGAACCACATGGGAGGAAATGAATCAGTGTCCTAGACCTTTTTTCCTCACAAATGAGTTCTCAAAGAGAAGAAAAAGAATAAAAACGGGCCCATTTCAGTCCTGCACTTGAGTGTAAATGATTATTAGAGACAACACCTGCTTTTCTTTTTTATTTTCCTCGTTTAGAGACAGGGTCTCACTATGTAGCCTTGGCTGTCCTAGAACTCACCATGTAGACCAGGCTGCCATTGAACTCATAGAGATCTTCCTGAATCTCCCTCTTAAGTGCTGTGGTTAAAAGCCTGTGCCACCACTCCTGGCTCAGTACCTACTTTTATATTGAAATGTTTTGGGTTTACCCATAGTTTTTATAAAATCCTGAAAGCATTGGATGTATAATCTACTCTTATTTATATTTTTAACAAGCAGTATAGAATATGAAGGGAGAACTCTTCTGCCTGCCTCTATTAAGCTAAAATCCGGAGAAATAAATTNCCATATTTTCCACAAATGTTGCTATTGAGTTCACATAACATTTCACTAATTTTTATATTAGTATTAATAGAGTGTTAACTGATATAAAATTCTCAATATAATTAACAATTAACATAATCAGCATAATGCCATTATATTGTTATCATATTTATCATAAATAAAGACATACCTACTAATTTATAATATTAATATCATTGAAATAATACTGACTTAATATTAGCTTCTTTCTGAGTGTCTTGTTAAAAANATTTTCAAGTTTTCTAAAACATACCATTTAGCCTATAAAGCATGTACAGGACTCCCCTGGTTTCACTCTGTTCACTTGGTGAATCCAAACAGTGAATTTTTGGTTTCCAGTTTAGGCCAGAAGGTGCCTTCTTCCTGGGCTACTGGGTTTACCTGCACTCTTCCAGCCCCCCTACTCCTCAACTCCCACATTTCTGTAATGATCCCAGGAAGAATCAAGCGTGAATGTCTCCCTTCTCTGCTTCCTGACTGGGCCACGTGTCTCAGATCTCACTGTCATTAGGTATTTGAACAATGTTGGGTTTAGTTTGTCTACATTTCTGAGGCTTGCAGAGGGCAGCATAGTGATCATTTTCTCTTAGGAAGTGTTAGGAATGGGGGTCAAATGGCCAGCAATGTGTATGTGTCTCCCCTGCCCCCCTCCCACCCTGCCCAGAAGAGTAACTATGTGCAGACATCTTAAAACTAGCCTTACCAACTGTGACCTCTGGCCTTGGTTCTTTCCTTGATCTTGGAACTTAGAACTGTTCTTGCTTCCTTCACTCTGTTGTTGCATCGTATCAGAAGAAAGAACTACAGAAGTAAACTGTGNTTTTAGGGCATTGTGGGAATTCTAATTTGGTGTCTGTTGCTGTGATAAACAGCATGCCCCAAAGCAACTTGGGGTAAAAAGGGCTTATTTGGCTTAGAGGTACAGTCCATCATCAAAGAAAGCCAAAGCAGGGGCTCAAACAGGAATCTGGAGGCAGGAACAGAAGCAGAGNCCAGTTGCTTACTGACNTGCTTTCCTCTCTCTGTTCAGCTACTTTTTCAAATGGCCCAGGACACCTGCCTAGAGATGGCACAATCCATAGCAGGCTGGGCCCTCCTGTAGCAAATTAGCAATTAAGAAAATGCCCTAGAGACTTGCCCACAGGTCAGTCTGATGGAGACAGTTCCTCAGTTGAGATTTCCCAGGTGATTCTAGTTTGTGTCAAGTTGACAAAAATCAGTCAGCACAATGAGTTTCTTTTCATATGGCATTTTAATGTCATCATTGATAATACTAATACTGAAACTAGCACAAGGCTCCAGAAGTAATCTGTGCTACAGAAATTGGTTTCTGAAGTTGAATCCTTTCAGGGGATTCTTTCAAAACATTTTTCCATTTGTTTATTCATGGGGCCATGCTATGGGAAGTCAGAAAACAACTTGTCAAGTTTATCCTCTCCTCCATTCTCTGCTTACACCATGTGAGTCCCTGGAAGAGAATCAGATTTTTGAGCTTAGCAGTGAGTTTCCTGCTGAGCACTCAGCCAGCCCAAAGAATTTGTTATTGTGTTTGTATCTGCATGATATGTAGGGGTTGTCACATGTCATGACACACATGTGTAAGTCAGAAGACGGCTTTGTGGAATTAGCTGTCTCCATCTGTAGTAGTGCTTTTTCATTGGGACCACCAGCCTGCAGATAACGACATGGAGACATTATAATTATGGAAGCTTGGCCTTTAGCTTAGGCTTGTTCTCAGCTAGTTCTTATTAACTTAAATTAACCCATTTGTATTAATTTATGTTCTGCCATGTGGTGTTACCTTTCTCTNCACTGCCCANCCTGCTTCCTCCATGTCCGGCTGATAACTCCTCCTCTTTTTCTTCCCAGAGTTCTCTCCCTGCCTGGAAGTCCTGCCTATACCGCCTGCCTAACTATTGACCATTCAGGTTTTTATTACATCAATNACAGCAACACATCTTCACCTGGTGTACAAATATCCCACAGCATCCTTCCATCTTTACATTCCTTTCAGGAGTCNCATTNGGGTCACTAGGTTTGTGCAGCAAGTGCTTTCACCTCTGAACAACCTCACGAGCCCTTCTCAGGGTACCTTAAGACAAGTGAAGTAGTATCAGCTGCTAATCCCTGCCAGGGACCAAAAGCTCAGATTCTGTCCTCACAGGTGTCCAGTACAAAGGAGGCCAACAGGTGATATCACTTTCCTATCTCATTCAGCAAAATTGTGACGTGTGCAGCAAAGGCAGATGTTTTCAAGTTTCCCTAAATCATCATTTGATTGGGGCTTTGTTTACAAAACCTGATTTTAGATTTTTAAACAGTTATTGAATCTGCCTGAGGATTGCCCAGAAGATTAGGCCTCTGATCATGTTATGGACCCTCCTTCCTGTAAACACCAGTAAGGCTGCAGGCATGTTCCGACAGCATCTGACTAGCATGTGCTTATGTTACACCTCATCATTCTGGTTTACTTGGATAGCACACAAGTCCACAGAACCTAGTGATCATTGAAAATTACAGACTACAATTCATTTAAGGCCANTACAACCTTCACACAACTTTCTATTGATAATTATTTATTNAAAAGATAGGTTTGCCACATCATTTCACATAAGCAAAGTATTTTTAGAGAGCGTTTATCTGGCTGGAAGTTTGGTTCCTCATTCCACAAGGTAAAGCTGGGGAAGGCAAGGAGGAGGTCTGCTCTATGCATCTTTGATATCTTATTTTATTATATTCATGTGGCAAACACCTATATAATGCTTTTCATATGCCAAACACTTTTCTAAGTTCATTTAAAAATATTTCCTGACTTAGGCCTATGAGGAATATACTACTAACATTCCCTTGTTTGTAGATGATGCAGCCTACAGTCCTTGCCCAAAGTCAAGTGAAGCTGGTACTTTAACAGGGTAGGCTGTATAGGAATCAATATTTTCCATCCCTNCTCCACACTTATGTCTGTAATATTCCTAATGTGCTGTTTTCCCCAGTCAAGTTGTGCTTACCATTGAGTGTCAAGGGGTCTGTGTAGGGCTCATTCTTTTAAGAGCTTGAATGGCAGAAGCTTGAGCTTGTGAAGTCTGGACAGGAAGGATCCAGTAATGATGAAGAGGCCACAGAGAGGGAGAGGGGAAATCATTGATGTCTCCAGGCTCCTTGGGAGAAGGGCATCAGGAAACANACTTGAGTTTGCAGATGGGAGATTAGCCCTGAGAAATTTCAGAGTGGAGGGTGTGGATGCGAACTCTCCTAGCCTTAGGATTGGGCATAGGAATTGTAACTGTTTACAGAGAGAGAACTGGCAGTATATGCCTCACGATGTCCTTTAGCGGGCACTTAAGAATCAGCTCTTGTATCGCGTGGAATACAAAGAGTCATAATGTGGTGATTTACATAGGCTGTGCAACTAACTGTACATTAATGCTTCCCTTGCCTTCATACATGCTGCCTCATCTGCATCAGTTTGTAAATAATCCCAGCCAGTGAAGTTGACATAGTGTAGTGATTGACTTGAAACTTCCATTATTTTGTTTACTGCTGTATTCTAAGCCTTCATTAATTAACATTGGAATTTTGTTCTGGGACTAATTCATTCCTTTATTTTGGTCTCATCGGAGAATGTGTTTAACAAGGCCTGAGTACCACCAGTTGGTCCCTAGCTACTGAAGGCTGCTCATACATACCAGCGGCTGGCATGGGCTATTAGCTGAAAATTTAGCAGCAGGGTGTGCTTAATTCTAGTAATTGCATAGATGAAGTTTACTTTCTGCTGATTCCTTTTCACATACTTTCCTGAAGTTAGATTTTTTTTTNTACTATCATGCAGTTAAACTCATTTTCCTTGAAAGATTTCATTTCCATAGACGCTTTCTTTTGCCTACAATTATGCTTTATTCAGTCCAATTCTGTCATTTAAGGGAGAGGAAGTACTGAATACAATTGGTAAAGCACAGGCTTTTTAAAAATGCAGATTCATAATGAACTGTAAAATGGCTATGAACATCTCTCTGTGAGACACATATCACCTGTGTCTTGTACACCCTTTCATTGTGGCTAAGTGGCCAGACTCTGAGGTTAGATGATCTGGGTGGAAATCCTGGCTGTACTATATCAGTCTGGTCATGTAATTTCACATCTCTTATAGCTGTTAACTAGTCAGANTTCATGAGGATAGTAGTGCTTTCCTAATGGGATTTCTTGAATGTTAAATTCATAGACTGTTGCTTAGTACCCAGTAGTTTATCAGTGGCCCCTGGCTATGGTGAAGAGGATTATTAAATCCGAAGAGAAAGTATACATTATCCTAGCTAGAGTTGTGTGGTGGCTGCCCTTGCATTCCTAGGGAAATCACACNTTGCAAGAAACTAGGGATGTTTTGCTTATTGTATTACAGTTAGTTAAAGTTTAGAGAGACCTACTAGCAAACGGGTAATATGAAGCCCATATTACCTTAGCCAGGAGTGCTCAAGAAAGAGGGATCAGAAGTCTGAGGTAGGGTTGCATCCTGAAATGCCACAGTGAGGACCAGA
This sequence comes from Neotoma lepida, assembly GCA_001675575.1. NCBI lineage: Eukaryota > Metazoa > Chordata > Mammalia > Rodentia > Cricetidae > Neotoma > Neotoma lepida. The sequence goes on from LZPO01046240.1 coordinate 10,066, forward strand.
ATAAGAAAGTTGGGAGTCCTGTATCCAGGTGGGGAGAGTCTAAGAAATTGCTTTTATAGCTTCCAATAATTCATTTCAGAGACTGACATAATGTAAGAGCTTATCTGGCTCAGCCTAGGAGAAAATGATACTATTTTTGTTTGTGTATGGTAGTATATAATAAGGTTAGTAGATCCTTCAAGGGTTTTAATTCCCTATGTCCTATGCTAGCATGTCTTGTTTGATACATCATTTGAAGCTTACCATGATCTGATCACACAAGGTCAACATCGACATTTTTACATAAATTAAGAATATTTAGTGCTTTGACTTTGATAGATTGTAGGCCTAGGTCTGTTTTCCTAATTTCATATTATGAAGTTTCCAAAGTAAAGAAACAGTATAGGAAAAAGTGCCCAGCCAGACCAACAAGGGGCACAGTGCACAGAATAAAAATAGGTAGAGGAGGCATTTGGAGACCCTTCTTGAATTGTGTATCAACCATCCCAACCAACCCAGGGCATTTCCTGCTATGTCTAGACATGCTGGCACAGATTCACTATGGATGTCTGTCCAGCAGTGACCCACAGGGACCTTCCCTGGGGCCTCTTGTTAAGAAACACGACTGCTTCCCTCTCCTCTTTTTCTCCATCATTAGATCATTCCAGCAGGTGCATGGGATTGGGATTGTTCTCACCTCTGAGTTAATCAGATCTGTGCCTTATTCCCCATTTGATCACTCTTGTGTTACACATTAAAAAATAATAATGATGGCTCTACAAATATTGGTTGCCTTTATTGGTAGCAATTTTAAGGAAGCTATTGGAGGAGACCCAAATACAAAGAAAGTGAGCGAGGTAATGCTTTAATCAGATCAAGAACACACAGGGTATAACTGAACCACTCTTCACCATTTATGATATAAATATAACATAATTATATATAATTATATAAAATAATATATAATATAATTATGATATAAATATAATAACGACTATTTAAGTTTAGTAAATGGCTATAAATACTAGTGTTGCAGGAAACCAGAAGCTCACAGAGTTCATGGACTTGAACTTTTTCTTTGGCTATAAACACTTCAGGCAGGTGGCTTTTTCTCTTAAGTCATGGAGTATTTTACAAGGTGACTAGAAGGTCCTTTTACCCCTGCTCATGTGCTTTAAATCAAGAGCAGATTAGTATTGTGATAGTGTAATACCAACCAGTATTATGATCATCTCTGTCTTTCTTCATATACTCCCCTGTTGCTTCCTGTTGAGAATTCAGAACAATTTAGTTTTCCCGAGTTCTCTGCAGGATAAGCCATCATCACATATAGTAACCACTTCACAGGGGCTTCTTTGGTATTCAATACCATTTATATTGCAGGAGGATTTGACATTGACAAAGGAATTATTAATGGTGTGACTCTACCCTCTCGTCATCCTTATGTTCTCAGCACCTTGCAACAGCATACTTACACAGGGCGTGTGTATGTGGAGGGGGTGATACAGTTAAAGGAACCTTTTAAGTGTTGCCCTGCTGTTGCTGCAAAGCATTAAAAGATCATGCATTAGTACCTTAATCTTGGCTATCATCCTTCCCTTCCACAGGGGATAGGCTCCTTACTAAGAGAGAGCCAGAGTGTTGAGCACATCAGGAGAGTTGTTTCATGTTACACTGGGCTAATCAGCGCTGTGCTCTCAGACCTGTCTCTTGGGAGCCATCATTTGCAAACACTGTCATGCTCAGAAGTATATAAAAGTCATCAGATAAATGCCTCGAGTTCTCCCCGAAGCATTTGGAAGTTTTGGATTACAAGTTAAGCAGGGTGTGTTTACTTTATGCCAGTTAGGCATGTGCATTTCACACCATTACTATGCAATTATTGAAGTTTGTTCATTCATGCATTTAGGCAGCCAGCAAGTAGCTTCCTCCTTAAGGCCAAAAGCTCATCTAGGGAAGGCATATAAAAACCATGTCTTCCCAAATCTTGCATTCTACTTAGGTTTGAAATGTTGAGAAAATTAAGGACAGTTTCTAAATCGTGCCCTTATGTAGTATCGTATATAAAAGTATGGTAGTCAGTATGCACGGTCAGTATGCATTTTGTTTTCATTTTTGTTTTTGTGAGATTGTCTCGCTATGTAGTTCTAGCTAGCCTAGAACTTGCTATGTAGACCAAGCTGGCCTTGAACTCCTAGTGATCTTCCTGCTTCTGCCTCCAGAGTACTGGGCTTATAGCCATGTGCCACCATACCTTTCCTGGATTTAATATTCATTAAAAAAATAAAAACAACAATTTTAAACTCAAAAGAATGTTCTGAGGGTTAAAAAAACAACCCTCAGAGCATACTTTTGGTATTAAAAACAAAATACATGAAAGATTTATTTTTTTTTAGGGGCTTCAATTACATGGGTTTTTATTTAATTATTCTATTTTCATTTAAGGCTTCTTAACCTTTATTTTTTGTTTGTTTTTAAATGCTTACTTCACCACAAAGTACTTATAAAGAGGTTTGGTTTACTTGTTTCCAGCTCCTTATGGAACATGATCTCCTAACAAAGAGGATGGTATTTCACAAGTCAGAGTAACAACTGTATATGTCAGATTGCCTTCTCCCTCGAAGAATGTGAAGGATGTAGTGTTTACAGTGATCAAATTCTGTGAATTCCAAAAAGAATAAGACATTCTTCCTTCACAAGGATTATTATACTTCCTGACCCTGTTTGTCTTGACCCAGGTCCTACCCATATTCTACTTCTGCTTCCTCTGCTCAGAACTTGTTTTCCTGTTAAGCTTCTAACATGTTCTCTGGAGAAAGGCTAAATAAAGCAAGGGACTCCCTCCCATTCATTCTTAGTCAGAATTCAGAATACTAGGTCTAGTGATGGCATTTCCATACAAGTGTGATTATACTTTTTCTAATTCAGCCTCCTCCCACGATGCCCTCACCATCACCCCCCTCCTTTTTCTTGCTGGCCCCACTTTCCTCCCCACCTCCACTTTCATTTCACATGTATTCCATTATTCTCTTTCCCTTTTTTCAGTTTCTACTTTTTAATTTCATGACTTACATGAAGAGAAACACACACACTTGGACACATTTCTATCCACACTTAAATTTCAATTCTGCAAATGAGATAAACATGTGGTATTTGTCTCTGGGTCTTTGTTATTTTTTTAATATAGTAATATATAATTCAACTGTTGATTTACATATAGGCTGGTTCTGTTTCTTTACTGTTGTGAATAGTTCAGAAAAAAGCACGGATGTGCAAGTGTCTCTGACTTAAAGTCCTGTGTGTATAGACAAGAGTGGTATGGCTGGATCATGATAGTTATATTTTTAATTTTTTGAAAAACCTTTATACTGATTTCCATAGTACATCTAACAGTTTATGTTCCCACCACCAGTGTATCGAGGTTCCTCCTCTTTCCCTGCATCCTTGCTAACATTGCTTGTCATTTCTTTCTTAATGGGCTCTTCTGACTGGTAATGATATAGACTTGTAAAGCAATTTTAGTATACATTTCACTGATGTCTAAAGGTGTTGAAAAAAATTTCATTTGAACTCTCTGTTCAGTTTGTTAGTCCATCAATGATTGGGTAATTTGGGAGTTTGTGGTTATATAGTTCTTTATGCACTCTAGGTATCAGTCCCCTGATTGATGTATACTTGACAAAGATTGTTCCTCTTATTCTCCAATCTAGTGATTACTTCTTTGCTGTACAGAACCTTTTAATTTCACATAATCCCATTTGACAATGCTGGAGTTATTTGTTATGATGTTGAAGTCCTTTTTTAGAGTATCCTTTGTACATATATCCCTAATTCATTTAGTTATACAGTGTTTATCTTCCTAAGAATTTTACAAGAGGGAAATTTGGGGATTTTAAAATTAGAGTCATTTCTGTTTTTCAGGAAACCAGAATATTATCATCATCATCATTATCATCATCATCATCATCATCATCACCATCATCATCATCTAACTGTTTCTTTAGTCTGGCAATTATGCAGGTGCTATGAAACAGGAGCTATTCAATTGCTTATTTATCCCTGTAAGAGAGTTGGATTCCTCTTATCATAGAAATTTGTCATCCTAGTATTATTTCATTTTTTTAATTATAAAAAATTAGCATGAACTAGTTTAAGATCATGCTGAGAGGTAAAAATTGACTAATTTTTATAGTTAAAATTGCAATGATCTTAGCTATACTTCACAAATGTATCTTCTCATGTAACATTCTCCTTTACCTGACAAAGCCCCAGATTGTTTGGTCAGTATCTCCA
>LZPO01046242.1:0-14298 GCA_001675575.1 Neotoma lepida
CAAGCTTTGATTGATAGCTGCAGTAATCAAAAAGGATAGAGAAAGACAAGAGACTAAATAACAGTGGGTGTCTCGCAGGTGGCTACTAAAAAGATGAAGGATAAAGTCACCCCTACCACCACACATAGACAGAGTCACCAAAGCAAAGGCAACACATTACTCTTGTTCAAGACTATCTAGTAAAATACTTCAAGCCTTGTAGGTCATCAGACTGTCAAAACTACTTACCCTGTTGTTGTCACCTAAGATCAACTCAACGCAGTGAGTGAAAAAATGCCTAGGATGTGTACCAATAAAGCTTTTTTGCAAAGACAGTCAATGGCTGAAAGGAAGGGCATGGTGTGCCGAGGCAGCACTAAGTGTCTTGGAGATACCAACAGTTCAGACAGATTGGGCATATCTGGCACCTAAATCTTGGCCATAGCATTGGCTGAGTCATTTCTCAAAAGGGTCCTGGAATAGGTGTCCATCAGCTCTACCATCCGTGACCATAGCGATTGAATTGAAGCATCTCACTTGTTTCCAAGAAGCAAGAAAGTGCCCTTTTGTTGGCAAACTTTGGAGTTTAAGGCAACCTTATTTTTCTCTTGGGTACAATAGAGAATTTGAACTACAGAACCTATCATCCCTTCCAGTCTGACACTTGGCATTTGAACTAGACTGACCAAACTTTTTTCCCTTAAATGATGGATACAGACACATGAGGGAGAAATAGAGGAAACAGGAAAAGAGGAGTGAGTCCAGATATTGAATAGAACTTCCTGCTCTTTCCCTCCTCAGCACCAACATAAAACATTGACACTTCAGAGCTAATCAATCTGTCAGGTAGAATAATTGGTAAGCACTAATAATAGCTAATAATAACAGTCACTAACATTTATCAGGTACTTACTTTGAACTAGCTGCTGGGCTAAACTGATTACATGCATTAACACATTTAATCTTAACGCTAACTTTGTGAGGCAGGGACTATTGCTAATTTTATTTTACAGGAGAGGAAAATGAGACTTGGAAGCATTCAGAGTTGGCTCAAGGTCATGAGAAGAGCTAAGATTCAAACCTAAGCCTATGAGTCCAAAGTGCCTGTTGGTAGCCATGATAAATGTTCCCTCCCTACCAAGGAAGATATGAAGGAGCCTTCCCTGCCTTGAAGAAATGCCTAATCTCGAAGTCTCTAGCACAAATGAACTGGAGGCCTCACACTGTCATATGCCCCTATAGTATAATAAGCAGGACACAATGACAACTGTATTCTGGAGAGGGTATCTGCTCTCCCTCTTTCAGCTATCTATGTTCTTTATCCCTTATCTCAGTGGTCCATTTATAGGTGTTCTACCCAAGATGGGCAGGGGCAAGGTAACCGGGAATGCATTGTGTAATGTATCAAGAGTCCTGGAGGCTATTCTCAGTACCAGGCAAGAGCTCCCAAACTCTGCCTCCTACCAGGTACTGTAACATCCATCTCATAGGCTCAGCCCTGACCCAGGGGCTTCAGACATGTTAAATGTTGACTATGTCTTACTCTCTTTCTAGATTGCAGGCTTTGAAAAGCTGAGTGTCTAGACATTTCCATTTTTATGATAACAACTCAAGTCGACAATCAGGGGTTGATAATAATCATACATTTTGAATATTTTTCCATAAGGTAGAAGTGATTATTGTCTTTGCTGTGAGCAAATGGAATAATGTAGCCAATTTTCTGGAGATGTGACATTTTGTAGGTTGGAATTTTTGCCGTTTCCTTACTGTTTTTCTTAAGTTCATGCTAATCAAACAGAAGGTGGCTCTCGTGGAGGCAAATTTGGCAAGAATGTTTGATTTATAATCTGAGGCCATAAAATGAAGTAGAATGGGGTAATGCAGGGAGCTCATTAGATGAGGGACACAACTAAGGCCCAACTTGAGCTTAAATCCAGCACCTTAAAGGGAGAAGGGCTTGGGGGGTCTTGTTTATTGAGCCTACTAGGCACATGCCAGGTCCAAGAATACAGAATCCCAGTTGACCCCAGCAGCCCTCTTATGCTATCCCTGACAGGTAAGTCATTCCCCCTCCTCTACAGATCAGACAAAGGATGGCCCAGAAAATTCAAGTTTCCCAAGGTCACCAGCTAGTTAGGTCATCAGGAGTCAGCACCAGGTCTTCCTAATTGGTAAACCAGGGCCCTTTCCAGTCCAGCACACAACCACAGTGGGAACTTGGAAGCCAGCAGAACATCTACCTACGGGGAGGAGGGATGGCAGGGGTGGATGGGTGCTGACATAGGACTGTCCTGCTCCCACCAAGAGAGTTGATAGTTTCCCAGAGAAATGAGCCAAGAGCTAGAAGTAAGACCTCTGCAAAATGTTACCTGCAAACACAGGACTGTAAAATGAGAAAGCCTGTTTCACTCTAACAGTTAACTAGTAGAAACATTGCAAAGCCTTCTTTCTTCCACCTTAGCCACATCAACCGCTTCCCAGGCCAGTTGTGCTGAGTAAGAAGCCACCTCAGCTCTCACTCCTGGCCCAAAGAGCAGTGCTAACCCATATGCAAATTTCTTTCATCCCCTTCCTCCTCTGGCCTCTGGGGAGTTGGCATTCTGACATGCTTTTTAAAAAAAAATAATTATCTGGGGAATTCTTCTCTGATGAACTCTCCCAAGACTATAAGAACATGAGCCTTGCCAAAAGTCAAGCATGGAGCATTTCTCTGTGGGCCAAATCTCAGCTTCTAAATACTGAGTACAGACTGCCACCTTTTAAACCACCAGGTTACAATCAAAAGATCAATAACCAGGGGTTTCTATGGTCTCCCTATACCTGTCATTGAACAAGAAAGCCACCTGTCACCATGGCTTGCAGATTGTCACAGAGATGAGTTAAATTTTTAATACTTTTTAAATAAAGTCACAGCATCATTTATGGAGGCGTGACCTTTCCTCAGACCTGGCTCCAGTGAGGAGATTGCGTCACTTGGCATGCAGTGACTATCTGTGGATGAACGGACAATAAACTGGTCCCAAATGCTGCAGGAGAAAGCATGACTGGTTCAAGTGGTTTTCCCTGGCACTCAGCCTCCTCCTTAATAAAGACATAAAGTAACACTTGGAGTCCAAGTAACACTTGGACACAAGATCTATTACTGGTGACTTATGTAAAAGAAAGAAAAATCAGGTTTGGGTCACATCTGCTCATCCCTACGATGAGTACTGATATGAAAGTACAGAAAAATATGCTTTGAGAGATCCTTCATAGTGGTCCTTGGGCTCGGAGTCTGGTCTTTTGAGGGTGATCTGGAGAGAAAGCTAGCCCTTTACTGCTGTTTCTTCCTGCACATCCCTTTCACTGGAAAGCCGCGACGCTATGATGTAAGAACTAATAGAATGTAGGAAATGCAGAAAAGATCCATCTCTTTTTCCTCTTGGCTCTTCTCCCCTCCTTCCCCTTTAGGCACAGAGTATCAAGACATTGAGACTGAGAAAACCTGCCCTGAGTCACAGTCACCTTCAGAAGACTCCTTTGTGAGAAGCTGAGGGCTGCCCTCTTACGGCAGAGCCTACCATCGCCACCACCACCACCACCCACAGACCTCAAGGCCTGACATAGCCGTGCGCTGCCCAGGAACCCAAGGGTTCCCATGTGGATTATCCAATGTCTGGTCCTTTGAGGCTTCAAGCACAGGCCTATGACAAGGACTAAGGAGGTGGCATGTGGTCAGGAGCCCTCCAAAGTGGGCATCATTCCTAAAAAGCAAGGTCCACCTGATGTTCCTTCGGCCTGTCTCTCTTCTCGCTTCTGTGGGGATGGCTTTCTGACATGCTTTGGAAAACTCCCTCTGGGGAAGCTTTTCTGACCGAACACTCTTAACAGTTCCAAAGACACCAGCAGAGGCTGGGCTTTCATAGAAGGGTATAAAAATCTGGATTCCATGAAGAGAAGAGGAAGAAAAGCACATACTTAATAGATTCTGAGTGTGGTAGTCTGTATTTTTTGCAGCTTATATTTTCCAGATGAGCAGTTTAGAGATACATGATATAAAGTATATACTGTACATTTGCTGAAAATTATATTAAAAGCACTATTTTAATTCTTCCTCTGCCTCATGCTGTAATCTGTTGTCTTTTCTGTTTTCTGAGCAAGCCTAACAGAGGTGTGCTTCTAACTGTGTGTAGTCTCTATTTGTGGACTTTGACATGATCCAAAGAGCACAGGCTTTGGAGTCAAAACAGACCCAAATCCAAATCCTCCTCCCAGCATATGCTACTAATATGATGCTGACTGAATGATCTGACATGATTGAGCCTTGGTGTCACCTGCAAAGTGGAATATTGATGACTGCTTTAAAACATCTGTCCTGTACTTAAGTGAAAGTGCATGGGAAGGCGCAAATTCAGGGTTCTACATGAAGATGGTTATTGTTGGTTGCCTCCACAACCTGAAGCTGGAATTGGATTTCACTACACTGACACAGGCTACAGTGAATGCATCTGTGCTCCTGCCCTTGACACTCAGTTTCCTCTCTGACTCCCCCACCATATTACTCTGAGAAAGGGGGCCACAGCATCAGCCCAACACACCTGCACTGTCTAATACATTGTGTGATGTTCAATCAATACTCGACAGGCTTTGAACAACCAGCCCTGGACCCAGCAGCCTGCACAGCTCTGACTTTATTCTCATCCCCTACCCCAACTCCATCATTCACCTCTCTTTCTCTGGATCCACATGCCTCACCGTGGATGGAGCAGCAGCTGCCTTCCTAAACCTTACCAAGTCTCTCCCCAACAAGCTTCTCTTCCACATTCTTATTACTTCACTAGCTGGACTCCTGTCTCCCCTGGGCAGGTTGGTCAAGTTGTTCTTGCCACCGGCCTGTACCTTAGAGATGTTTCTGTCCTGTTCTGCAGTCACCCTGGAGCTCCAGGGACAGATGCTTCTGTCCAGTCTGTGCTTTGTTATCCAGACAAGTGCTTAGATGTTTCACCTTTCCTGTGGGGCTAGCTCTGACTACTCACCCACTTTCTTCCTGCCCATCCCAGCCTGGATCTTCCTCTCCATCCTGGTTGTTCTTCACAATTGGACTCACCCGCAAATCAAAGCTTATCAAGCCAGCATTCCTTGAAGATTGTACCCATCTCATCCCTGCCTTGTCTTTTTGCTCCAGACTTTAAGGAAATAATGAGTTCAACCTTCTTTAAAGGCCTTAACACCAAACCAGTGGGTGCTTTAGGCTCCTCTTAGCATGCACCAGTTATTTATGTGATTGTTTTTATCTTCCAAGAGGCAACATGATTTATTCTCTTTGGCATACAAGTCTCAAGAAAATGCAGTTTCAACATCCTCTGCCCTGATGTGGAAAGATACTGAATCAGCTGAAAAAGTGGTTAGTGTTTCCTCCCTAAGGGAGATGGCTTCACCTTCACTGAAAAGTCAGAGGAGGTGGAAGAAGGAAGAGGGATGTTGCTTACAGCATCTGCACGTGTGGTACCAGGGTGTTTCTGTTTGCTTTGCTTAGTTATTAGGGGATTGATGTTGTTTTGGTGGTGGTGCTTGGAAAGTTATAGAATTATCTCCCCTCTATTTAATTTCTTAAAAACCACTCTTTCTTATTTGTAGTCAAGAGATTCCTACTACAGAAGTTAATAATCCATGAGAGATATTCAAACAATTCAGAGAGAAGAGATGGCTTAGATTAGACCCCAACGGCCATCTCTTCTGCATGCCCTATGAGCAATCATGGGTGACCATGATCTAGAACCAAATACACTTTCATCCATCCTAAGATTCAATTTCACCCTTGCCCCAGTCTCTGTGTGCTAGTCACACAGAGAAGTGTTTTGTTCAACTAGATTAAAAGCAGACTCTTTCTATGGCCTCCACTGAACTCACAGCCACTTGAGCAGCCATATTTTCAGAGTCCTTTGTTTTCTTTTTTACTTAAAAAACCTTCTGTGCAGCTCCTTCTGCAGCACTTATTCTTGTCTACAGTTAATGTGCAGGGCAGAGACTGGCTTCTTTTCTGGAAAGTTTTTGAAAGATGCCTTAATCTTCCTGGGTATCTCCAACTGTGGAATTTATGGACATGTATTCATCAGAGTCCCCAATGGAGGACACGATGCATCTTCTGGAATCCCACTACCCTATTCATTGTACAATAATTAAGATCTGAAATAAGAAAACCACTAAGAATAGAAAGGCACAGAGACAAGTCCAGTGATGCCTGTGTCCAAACACAACATAGCCCCTTAGACTTGAGCTTGATGTGGCTGAAGTCCTCATCTGCAAAGATGAGGAAGCATTTTCCCATGAAGCTTCTCTATCTTCCATGGCAGCAAGGACTCACAAGTGCAAAGTCTTCCCAGTGAAGTGGGAGTAGAGACCCTCTACATTTAGACTTCTCACACTCTTCCTTCTGTCCTAGCCTTCAAGTTCTTTGAAGAATTATTCTGCCTTGAGAAAACTATACCATCATAAAGAAATCAATGTCCAAAACTGGTTTTTAAAAAAAACAGCCCAAAGAAAATGTCAGTTACTGCTTCTTTTTCTAAAATCATCACTACCTACCTCTTCAAGTTTTATGCAAATGATTAGACACAACACAATGGTAGAGAAGGAGGCATTCCCGCAAAACAGGACACTGGAAATAAGATTTTACTTACAACACAACTGTGCCTGGAAACATGACTTGAAGGATCAATTATTGTAAGGCATTTTCTCAGAATATATCTGTGGATCGATCTTAGGAAGAAAAATCACCCAGAAAACTACTTAAGAGAAGAAGTACAAAATGAGATTCATACAAGATTGAGGAAAGGATATAATGAATACTCAGAGACCCTCACTCACTCTGATTGGTCTCATACGGCACATGGTGCCCTGTGCTCCCTGGAAATATGTGCCCTTGGTGGTGTTTGTCAGCTTGGGAAAGCACCAGTGAGACTCTGCAAAGTTCGCTGCACACAGTAGGCACTCTGCACTGGGAGGGCTGGGTGGCTCCATGGAAAGGAGCAGTAACAGGCTGGTCTTCTGGCTCAGAAGCTTACAACATTGCCAGGCTATCAAGCCAATCTCACTCACAACCTTAGTCTCTCTGTGGCCCTGAAATGGAAAGCGACAGCCTACTTGGTGGATCCATTGTGACAAGTTCAGCTATGTATGGCCACAATGTCCCGTGTGGGGACCAAGAAGTTTGAAACTTCATGATAAGTATCATCCTTGACCATCTAAATGCGAATCAGCTCTATGTTTTCTGTAGCCTTCTGCAGTGTCTTCTCAGTCAATTTCTTAGTTCTCAAGTCATTTTTATTTGATAAAGGAAATAAATCTTTCTTATTAAGACCTAATCCTACTCACTTGGGAACTTCAGCCTCATATTCTATTCACACATTCCCACCCTAAGTGCAGGTCAGGACTTAGAGTCCTGGCGTGGAAGTGAGGTTTGCACTCCCCCTTCTCCCTTCCCCTTCCAAACATGGCTTCAGGAGGAGGTGTGGAAGCCAAAGAGAGGGGCAGTGTTTGCTTACTACAGCACCTATGGCCAAACTTAGTGCCATCACCAGCCATGGTTAGTGTGGAGGCAGACAGTCCTCACCTGGCCTAGCTGAAGGAAAGATTCAATCCCAAAGAGCTTGCCTTGGCTTTGGCACTCTCTTTTGAGTGGCCCCTCAAATGAACAGCCAAGGGCTTGATTTCTGTGCAGTAAATACCCACTCCTGCAGAGAAGTAAATACCCACACCCCCGAGAAGCCCCACATCTCCAATATCATCTGTCCCGACTAATTGGATTCTGAGTAGGTCATCTAAACAGAGCCATTCTCACTTATGTGTCAAAGTCACTTCAAAAGTTGTCCTTGCCTCTCTCTTCCATGGCCTCATATCTCCAGTGCCCTCCTGTACCACCTCATCCTAGTTGGATAGTGACAAGTTAGTCAGCCTGAGTGCTGGCATGGCCAGTAACCACTGTGCATACATACAAACTGTAAGTAATTGCTTTTTGAGCCCTGGCCCTCAAATGCAAGGAGGGTAACTAAACAGTATTCCTCTTCATGACCATCACACCTCTTCCCTTAAAAAAAAATGACCTCTCATTCCTTTCTCCAGACCTTTGTATGGGAAGGGGATGGAGAGAGATGGGAGGAAGATGTTGATAATGCCACATTTTTGGAAAGAAGTTCTCGAACTCTCTCTCAGCATGCCACACCACTATAACATACTGAAATAATCTAAAGAGGCAGGGAAGCCAACCAATGATAGTGATTAGAGATACCACAACCTCAAGGGAGTCTCCCAGGTAAACTGCATGGTTAGCTACATTGCGCCTGAATGTTCTGCTACCTTCTCAACATCAGCTAATTATTTCTGCATAGATCTGATGCTTCCTCAAAGCATATTCATCTAGCACCTGGCACAGTGCCCTGTACTCTCTAAGGAGTTTAACAAGGCCCTGTATCCAATAAGGCTGTAGCCTAGAACGATGAAGAATGAGGCTAAACATCCAAGTGCTCCCACAGAATGGAAGAGATGTGAGGATGATGGGATTCTAGAGAGGAGAGAATCCCAAACAGTGAGTGGCTAAGTGAGGTATCTATCACATCTCCTAGACATAGGGTGTGTATCATGCAGGACCAGTGTGTGATGTTCAGCCTCCCATGAAAATGGGTATCCAAATGCAGGTAGGGCCTGATTGCAGAGGTAACAGGACCTAAGATGACAGTAGCAGTAGCAGTCTGCTAAGCACTAGACTACTTTTTAACTTTTTAATTACATTTATCTGTCTATATGTGTGTGTTGAGTGAGATGTGTGGAGCTCAGAGAACAGCTTACAGGAGTCACTTCTCTCCTTCTACATGTGGGTACCAAGGATCAAACTTAGATCATTAGGCTTATTGGCAAGCATCCTTGACCACCCTGAGCAACCTCACCAGCCCCCTACTAGAAATTCTTTACAAAGATGTCACCCCATTTTAGCAGCAGCAGCAGCAGCAGCCTGTACAGATCATTTTCTACCAACCTGCCGGCCTGGCCTTGAACCTTGATTCCCTCAGCAGTAGTGTCAGGGTCACTGCGGCCAGTCTAGGAAGCCTGTGAGGATGTGTGAGATAACATACTTAAAGTACTCAGGACTAGATAGTCCATCTAGAAAATGTCCAAGAACTAAGAGATGGCTTCCCCCACTCACATTTCCAGTTCATCTGACTGAGGTAAAATTCAAACATGGCTAACTTGCATGAGTAAATAATTACAACAGCAATTATCTCCCTCAGGACAATTATTTGCCATCACCATTTGCACCGAATAAAATTACATGCATAAGGAACAGAATCACCCATTGGCAGATAAACGTAATTAAATTGGGAGAATGACATCCAGTGGCTGACTGGATTAATAAAAGAAATGTATTCCCCAGAGATATTTCAGAATGCTTCTCCAAGCGGGATATTTCTTTTTAAGCTTGTCGTCTGAATTCAAATTATGTATTAATTCTTTCCCCCAAATCATCATGCATTCAGTCTTAGAAATACGTACCTCTGAAAAGCTATGGCTATGGCAATCAGCCACACACAGTCACAAAGCCTCTTGATCTTTGTGGAAAAGTAGATAAGGCAGTCTTCTGGACTAAAAATCTCAGCAAATAAATATTTTATCTTGATGATGTGTTCCTTGATTTGAGTGAGGTAACCCAGACCCAAAAAAGACAGACCCTGCATGTTTTCTCTTGTATTTTGTGATGCTAGCTTTTAAGCTTTACATATATGTGATTCAACCCAAATAACCACAGACCTTGGGGAGCTAGTAAAGGACCAGTGGGCAGGAAATAATCAACCAAGGATGGAGAAATAGAATGTAGGGCTATAAGGAGATATGGGGGAACTAGATTGAGAATATGATAGTAAACAAGATGTAAAGCCCATGATATGTGCTACAGTGTCCAAGAACATAATAACCACATGGAGAACTGAAAAGACTTTAGAAACTGAATTTACAAACTCTCTGAATTTCTCATGAATTCACAGCAAATGGTAGTGTTAACAGGATTCAAGTTTGTGAGCCCAGAGTAACAATGGCTGTTTTTCCTTCTATCACCATCATTGTTCTTCTACTTAAGAACACAAGGTTGGGGTTCCGTTTCTGAATCTGTATCTCCTGTTTATCCCTCTAAGTGTCACAAGAGAATCGGGATGTGTTTGTGACATGAATTTTTATGCTGTTCTTCATTTGTGATTTTGGTCGCAGTCTACAGTGGTACACTTCTTAGGTGCTCTGAATACTTCTGTGAGGTAGAGATAAGGAAACCATAAAACTTTATTTTAGCACCAGATAAATCCCAAAGAGGAAGAGTGTCCTTCCTAGTAGTTCTGACTTGGCTCCTGTCACAAAGGGAAATAGAACTGTGTGTTCGAAGATGGCAGCCAAAGAGGACCTCAAGAGGCTACTGCCTGAAAGATCACTTCAATCACTTATTCTTCTTCATATAAGAAAAACGTTTGTACCCAAAGGAACTGCAGAGGTAAACATGGGTGTATTTAATATCCCTGCATACTTGCGATACCCTTAGTGGCTAGGTCACACCTACCTTTGAGAATTCCAAACCGCATTAAAATGAACTGGGAGAGAAAACACTTTAAGTAAGTATCAGGCAGACCCAGGATGCTGCCATTCTCAACCTTTGGAAGACATTTAATAATCCTTCTAAACGCTTAACCAAACTGAGACTTCATCAGAAAGATTCTTGGGTGGTTTTTCTTCTTTTTAAATAGAAAGTTATTCACCTGCCTTGGAGCTCATGACTGCAATCCCCAGGCTCACGGGAGACTGAGAAAAGTGGATCCAAAGTGCAAGGCCAACCTGAGCTAAGTCCTGAAATCCTGTCTTAAAAACACGTACCTCCAAAAAAAAAACAACCAGGTCCCACTTCTGCACAAATGGGGCTTGGCCCTTAGACATTGGTAACCGTGTGCGTAAACTGGTGATGTGGATTGATGCTCTCTTCCCTGTCAGGTGTGAGCTCAGATTCAGGGCAATGTCTTTATTTGCCCAAATCAGCACATCCTCCTATCCTGGGCACAGCAAGCATTGACAAATTTCTGTTACTGGGTGAATATGAATGCTCTACTTACCCAAACCTACATGGAAGCCATACTTTTATATGTGAAGGGTTTCATGCTTAGTAACAACCATTATAGCATTAATCATGCTTTCTCACCCACAATGGCACATGTAACTTGTAAACATGCCTACAAATAAACCTACTAGAAATATGATTTGTAACAACTATAAACCGTTTTCTAAGATAAAAGTAACAACTTGAAAACTAGAAGCCATTACCATATTCCTAGATCAGATGGCTGAATACCTGTAAAATGTGATTTTCCCCCACAAATAAACCTGCAATTTCAGTGCAATCTCCATGAAACCTCAACAGTTTCTACTGAAACTGAAAGATACTTCCCAAATCATATTAAGTGCTTAAGTGTCACCATTGAAGTTCATAAAATATAATAAAAATAGCTAAAAATATAAACCCTCAAAATCAAGATGTTAACCAAGATCTACGATGTTTTAAAAAAAGTGGCATCCTCACAAGACAAGACCAGAAAAACACATCAAAAGCCCAGAAAAGCATCCATAAACAGACATTTATGTATGTGTGACCTAGAACGTATTAGTTAAAAGAAAGCATTTCAAATCTGAGGAAAAAATCATTGGACTATTCAATTGATAGTTCAAAGAAACAAATTAGAAATAAATTTTATCCATTACTGCTTGCCAAAGACAAATCCAATGCAGTTTAATTAAATAAAAAATGCATGAAAACTATAAAGATCATGGAGAAAGAGAAAAATACATGATTTGGGAATTTGTCAAAAGATACAAAATACCAAAAACCCACAAATGAAAGGCAGGTTAGACCTATTTCAAAGCTGAAGTGTCTGTAGTCTCAAATCCAAGGCAGCTCAACACAATCAAGTGAGTTAAAATATCATCTGTAAACAACAATTACTATCAATACATATAGCTTCTTTCATATGTGTGAGACAGACAGACAGACAGACAGACAGACAGACAGACAGAGGGGGAGATGGGGGAACTGCTTAATCACGCAATTCCAGAGTCTATCATTGCCCTCACCATCTCTGTAAACCTGACAGAAAAGCTCAGAAGAAGCCACTGTGGTTCTCCACATGTTTAGACTCACTAAGCAAACAAACACAATCTTTTCAAAGGACCAGTTTTTACCAAGTTTTCATCTAAAATTCTGGCAAAACATTCACACTGATGCTCTCTCCTGCCAAGACACATGGCAAGTACTGGAGCATAATTTAGTATAGTCACTCCAGGAAATCTGGCATGGTCTGCAGAATGTTAAATGCTCATACAGCAGGATTCAGAAAAATATAAATAATAATAATAAAACCCAGTGTGATCCAGAAATTGTTATTTCTCACCGTCTACTTTTGTAAAGGAAGCGACCTGGCAGGATTGCACTTTGCAGGGACCTTTGGTAATTGAGAGTTGAGTTCCTGGCCATTCTCAGTCTTTACCTCGTGACCCGTGTAGAGCATGATGAGGCCCAGAGCTTCAGTCCCTTCTTCCATACATCAGTTATAACACTACTGCCCCCCTTAATTAAAATACCCCCCTTCCTTCAACATCCAGCACAAATATAGCGTTCCTCTCCTTACCTCTAGGTATACCTTTTCAAGACTCCTTGTGGATGTCTGAAACTGTAGATAGCATGTAACACTCCATGTGTTTTCCAATTTGTGCATACCTATGATAAAATTTTACATTTCATTCTTAGTATATTATAGCTTCTTTTTAGACTACTTAGATAGCCAGCATCATTATTGTAGAACTTTGAAGCCACTATTAAGTAAACGAAAAGATCTTTGAAAACAGGCACTGCAAGATTATGATAGTACATCTGATAATAGAGAAGTGGTTAATGGTCAGTGTCTTAGTTAGGGTTACTATTGATGTGATGACCATGACCATGACCATGACCAAAAGCAACTTGGGGAGGAGATGGTTTATTTGGCTTATATATCCTGAATCACAATCCATTGAGGAACTCAAACTGGGAAGGAACCTGGAGGCAGGGACTGAATCAGAGGCCATGGAGGGGTGCTGCTTACTGGCTTGCTCTCCATGGCTTGCTGTGATGGCTGTTCTTGGTTGTAAACTTGACTATATCTGAAATTCACAACCCAAAAATGGAGGGTTCACTTGTGATCCAGATCTTGGGGCAAGAAGACAGCATACCTTTGATCCAGATTTTGAGGTTGGAAAACACAAGTTTTTGATCCGGATCTTGAGGCAGGATGACATATGTCTTTAACCCAGATCTTGAGGTGGGAAGGCACACCTTTCATCTGGGCCACACCTTCTGTAGGAAGCCTATATAAGAATAATGGAAGAAGAAAGGGTTCATTTGTTCTTCGGCTGCTTGCCCTCGCCTTGTCAGCATATCCATTCCTTCACTGGCATTGAAACATGCTTCTTCAGGATTCCAGCAGATATAGAAGACCAACTGAGACACCCAGCCTCATGGGACTGAACAAGGACTAGATGCTTGGACTTGCCATTCGCTGCTAGCCATGTTGGAGTAAGCCATTCCAACAAATTCCCATAGCTAGCTAGATAGACAGACTGATAGATTCATTCCATAAGTTCTATGACTGTAGAGAACCCTGACTAATACACTTGCCCACCCTGCTTTCTTCTAGAACCCAAGACCACCAGCCCAGGGTGTTACCACCTAAAATGAGATGGGCCCTTCCACAATCAATCAATCATTACTTAAGAATGCTCTACAGGCTTGCCTACAGCCTGATCTTACAGGGGCAATTTCTGAGTTGAGGTTTCCTCCTCTCAGTTGGCTATAGCTTACATCAAGCTGACATAAGACTAGGCAGCCCCAGCAGGTAACATACAGCATGAATACTTGGACAAAGGGATGATTCACCTCTCAGCAGAACCATGCAAGATTTTATGACAATATTCAGAACAGTCCAAAATTTCAAACTTGTGAACTATTCACTTCTGGAATTTTCCACTTAATGTTCTTAACTGTGGTTGGCCAAAGGTAACTGAAACCATGGGTAGTGAAAGTGCGGGAAGGAGAGATAAATACATCCACATTGAGGAAACAATGGTGCTTCCTGGGATTAGCTCATTGGGCTTGACTTCTTGCCCGTGGTTTAATACTTTGCTCATGTAATAGTTTCCATGTGGGCATCTTACCCTATCCTATTATCCCCAGAAGGAATACACTTTCAAATGCTTCTGGGCTCGACAGGCAGAAGTTGGGATGAAAAA
>LZPO01046244.1:0-14272 GCA_001675575.1 Neotoma lepida
AAAGAACCTTACTATATTCCTCTCCTCATCTTTGTGTCTCTGGAGCCATGGACGAAATTTTAGTTAGTTAATTGTCCATTATTTTTTTCTTTGGTAGTTGTCCATATTTCCCCAGTAATCTGCATATTAAGGTGGATCATACTGCAATATTAAGTTCAGCACAATTCTTCTAAGATAGCATACTTTGGTAGTTTTTCCTTGTTGCTAATCAACCCACTTAGATCCACACTACAGTTTCTGAGTCCCTTACAAGCTGTGGTTCCAGTATACATTCCATTTCAAACCCTTGGCTCTTCTGTATTGGGTCTCACTCATATATGAAGGTCTTGGAGAGCTCTGTTCTCACACTGCAAGAAGATTCTTTGGGTTGAACTTCCTGGGACCCCTTCAAACTGTCCTCTGGTGAGAAAAGACATCTTTATCAGTTTTAATGACCTCACTGTTGTTTGCTGCTTTCTGTAGGACTTTCTCTAACATGTGCTTTAGCAGCAATAAACAGACAAATGAAAAAAGAAGTTAATGGGATGTCTAACCTATCACTCTTCAAAACTCATGACCCTCTTTTCTTTGTTCTTCTGCTTTTATTTTCATCTTTTCTGTTTAATTAAAATAACAATAATGACAACAAAAATTGTTGCTAATAACAATACTCCAAAAGTATGTGAGTTCTTACTTTGGTTCATGGCTCTAGAAGCACAAAGATAAATTTTGGTATGTTTCAAGTGATAAATTGAAATTATAAAAGAGAATAAATAGAAATATTAGAACTGAAAAATATGAATTACTCATAAATATAAGGAGATAGTTGCAACTGTAGAATGAAGATGGTAAATGAAAAATTCAGATATTAAAGTCTGAGTATTGGATAGATTGCTTTTCTCATCACTGTGACATGACAAGCAGCAACTAGAAGTAAGAAATATTTGTTTGTCTCATGATTTTACAGGATTCAGTCTATCATAGAGGGGCCTGAGTCAGAGCTTGTGTCTCCTCACCAGAGGGAGTGTGTGGCATCATGCTTATGTCTGAACAGACCAATGAGCAGAGTCAGCAAAAAAGCCCAACTTACTAATGATGAAGGGTTCCACCACAAGCCTTTAGGGAACAGTTTAAATCTAAACCATAATACAGGCCAACTGACTTTACACATCCATTATGTATGTGGAACTAGTATATGCAAGGTATGAATGTCTACCTGGAATACATATCAGGTATTTAACCCTGTATATACCTAGAAATTCCAAGGATTCATCATGAGTACCATGTAATAACTAATTATTCATCTCTGCAAATGCTAGGAATGAATATATATATATATATATATATACATATATATATATAGTGTGTCTCCAAAAGGTTGTTCTATTCTTCTATATACCACCATATATATAAAAAGTAGATCAGGACAAAATGAAAATATACATATTCCATGCATCTAGGAACATACCTGGCTTGTACAAGCCTGTTTTGTGGGAATGATATTACTGCCTGGCTTATCTATGTAGTGGAAGAATAAATCATCAGAGTCACCACAGGACTGAACTGGCAGCAGCTATTTCTCCCATGCCAAGCTGGCAGAACTTTGTCCAATTTGTAAACCTCTGGATGGATTGCTGTCCTTTTGAAGAAGTCACATTATTTATTTTCTACAGACATTAATTTTATTTCAGTTTTTCTTCACTAGGTAATTAGGGTGTCTTGAAGTCTAACCCATTATTCATCTAGGACGTTATAAATTTTTCCAACATTTGATCTGCCTTTCTTAATTGGATCCTACTTTCAAGGGTCTTAGTTCTCCCTGTCCACACCTTTTAGAACATATGGATGAAAGAGCCAACATCTTTATCTATAAAAATATGAGCCCTAGTTTTAACTGAGGAAGGAGGGAATAGGAGTGTTTCTGATAATATAGAACTATAAACACACCACATTTCTTATATGTTCAGTGCTACTATGCATGTACATATAAGATCTGATATATAAAAGTATATTCAAAATGTCTTCTATATGTTCATAGCATATACTTTTTTCAGTCATAACATGTTTATATTTTTTTCTGGATCATACTAGCATTTAATGATTACATTTTATTTGCTGATTAATTTTATGAAATTTCCATATAGGTATATATTTATGCTGAGCACATGCCTCCTCATATCTGCTACTTCTCTTTGCTTGCCTCTCTTACCTCTTGTTAGTTCCCTCTATTCCCATACCCAGTTTTTACTTCTCCTTTCATTTTATATATACATATGTGATTTTATGTTTATACACCTTATCTTATTTTTTCATTACTTTTCCACTAAACATTCTAGAAAATGTTGATAAAATCTATTTTTATTATCTAACAATATTAATCAGTTGTAGATGTCTTTACCTAGAAAGTAGTTCATTCATTGTAGAAGCATTTTCTCTGAGTGTCTGGTCTGAAAGCCACAGCAGACCCCAGTGTACACAATGACTGTTCTTCACCCTCTTTAGGGCTCTTAAGTTAACATCTCTGTAAGATGTTTGTCAAAGAAGAAGCCCTTTGGGGAAGGAGAAGATAAAAATCCAATTCATTCTTGGGATGATATTTTGATAGGTACCAGGAAACTAGTATTTCAAACATTATATTGGCCTTTAATTTATTGAAAGAATGCTTGTATATAAATTATTTGTGCTTATTCTTGCCTAAGCTTTTATTTTAATGCCAAATTCTTAATAAACACAGTATATTTTTGATAGGTAGATTTTTGTGTTAGTGAATGCAACACTTCTGATACATTTTACTTAGCTCATCAACAATAATTGTATCAGGTGTTAAATATTCAAACATATTAATTAATATTGCCTTTCTTTTACACTTTTCTACTTGGAAGTGTTACTGAGTTTTTGAGATGCCACACTTTCACTGGCAGATTCTTAAAGGTGGGATCAGGGTGTGAATTCTGAATGGCATGCTGTCATGGCTTCATATATTGGGCCATGGAATTGACAGTGCCATGGCTATTGAACCATAGAATCTAGTACCATGAGTATCAGGCTATTGAATGTTCAGTGCCATGGGTACATAACCATAGAATCTTGGCATCTGTGTCCAGGGTGTACAATTTGCTTTTCCACACATACTGCTTATTCTTGCCATACTCTTGCTGTTACTTTTAGTGTCTGCTTCGGTCTACCACATTGATTCTCTTTAAACACACATTGTGTGTTTGCTTTGTAGAGCACTATACGCTTATTGTCTTGTTATTATGTTCTTGATTGGACTAACTTAGCCTTCATCTAAATTACTGTACATGATGAGACTATGCTCTGTGATCAGTACCCAGTGAATAATGGTAGATTTAGAAGTGAATGAATAAAGAAATGCATTTTAAGTGAGAGTTAACTATAATGTCTATTAATAATTAAAAAGACCAGAATCATTTATCAACAAGAAACTTGACTAGTTATAAAACCAACAAGTTCTTACTATATGCTAGAATATATTTATTTTTGTGTTTTTTAATTTGGAAATAGATTTTTCATACAATATATTCTGATCACAGTTCACCATCACTCATTTCCTCTAAGATCCTTCCTACCCTTAAAACTTCATGCTTTCTTTCTCTCTTTTTTAGAAAACAAACAGGAAAATGAGAAAAGTAAAACAAATGCATCATCATAGAACAAAACAAACAGAAAAATAAAAGGAAAAGAAAAACTGAAGAATCACAATCATACATAGAGACATATGCTTACCCAGAAAATTCATAAAAATACAAAGTCAGAAACCATGGTGTGTGAGGAAAAGATCAGTAAGGTGAAAACATGCCAAGACAAAGCATTATGAGATTTTTAAAAAATGCCTGAAATGCTACTGTGTTTATGTTGAGTTGGCCATCTACTACAGATCATGGGACTTGCCCTTGAGTGTGATTTGTATACCCAGTGAGATTACATTGGAAAAACTAATAGTTCTTCATGTGTGGTTGTCAGTGGGCAATAGTTTCTTGGATAGGGATGGGAGACCATGTTCACTTCTCCTTCTCAGTGCTGAGACCCTATCTAGCTTGATCCTATGCAGTTCCTATACATGCTCTCATAGTCTCTGTGAGTTCATACGTGTGCCACGCTGTTGTGTCTAGAAGGCCTTTTTTCCTTGGCTTCTTCCATCCTCACTGACTCATTCTTTCTACTTCATCCTTTGCAAAGTTCTCTGAGCGCTGAAGGAAGAAGTTTGATGGAGATATCCCACCTAGAACTGAGTAGTCACTCTATGGACATTGTCCAATAATGGGTCTCTTAGTTGTTCCCATCTACTGCAGGTAGAAGATTCTTGTATGTTGACTAAGCAAGACACTGATCTATGGGCATAACAAATGTAATTATTAATCATTATAGTGCCACATTCCTTCAGCAGAACAATAGTATTTGGTTTTTCACAAGGCCAGTGGTCTATCTTGTTCCAGTTCCTTGACCATCTGAGCAGTATCTGATATGGAGTGAGCCTTAAATATAATTTAATAGTGGTTTCTTACTCCCACAACTATTATGCCACTATTGCACAAGTGAATCATGTAGGCACGTCACCTTTGTAGATCAAAAAGGTTTTAGATAGGTTGGTGATTACCTTTTTCCTCTGAAAGCATGTAGAGTACCTTCCAGGAGTGTGAACACTAGTAGGGATGAAAGCTCTAGTTATACACCATTTTTATTTTTCCATATTCAGTGATATATATATATATATATCACTGCATATATATATGTAGGTGTGGTCCTCAGAAATAGGTCCTTACTTTAAGTTCATGGAGAGGAGTCAATCAATAGCTTTGGCCATAGCTGGAGTTGTTTAGGGGTTTCCATGGGACATCTTTGGCCAACAACTCAATTAGATGTAACTCATTTCTGGCACTCGAGATATCATTTGGTGGCAAGAGATGTCTAGTTGAGGCTTTGTCTTCTCATTATGTAGTGATTCTATTTAGCTTCTCTCTGTGTGTGTATGTGTGTGCATGTTATGAAGCTTCTATTGTAGTAGATGTGTATATAGCCCTAGATGGCCTTTAGTGTTAGCTGTCCATCCCCAGTTTTTCTCCCTTATCCCACTCTTCCCTCCCCCACTCTGTTTAATCCTCCCATTCCAGTCTCCTCCTCTGTATCTCCATAACTGTGTTCTATTTTCTCTTACTCTGGCAATTCTTTCTTCTCAGGTAGTCTCTTACTCTAGCCCTATTGTGGAATGCCTATCAAAGGCTTAAAGCTAACATCTTCATATAAGCAAATTCCTGCCATATTTATCTGTGTCTGGGTTACATCATTCAGGATGATTTTTTTCTAACTCTATCCATTTACCTGAAAATTTCATGTTTTCATTTCTTAAACCATTGATTAATACTTCATTGTAAAATGTACCACATTTTCTTCATCCATTTTTCTGTTGATAGACATTTAAGCTCTTTTCAATTTCCAGCTGTTATAAATGAAGCAGCAATGAACATGGTTGAGCAAGTGTCCTTGTGATAGGATGAAGCACCCTTTGCATATATGCCTAAGAGTGCTATAGTTGGACCTTGAAGTAGATTGAGTTTCATCTTCCTGGGACCTGCCACATTAAGTTCCACAGTGTCTGTACAAGTTTGCACTCTCATCAGCAATGAATAAGCTGTTCCCTTACCCAGCATTCTCATCATTGTAAGCTGTCATTTGTTTTATTGATCTTGGCCATTCTGATTGATATTAGATGAAATCTCAAATTAGTTTTTGATTTGCATTTCTATGGCAACTAAGTATGTCTAACATTTCTTGAAGTGTTTCTCCACCATTTGTGCTTCATTTTATGAAAACTCAATGTTTAGGTCTGTATTTGATTTTAATATTTGTTTTCCAGATGTTCAGTTTTTCAAATTCTTCATATATGTCAGATGTTAGCCTCCTATTTGATGGGTAATTGGTACAGATCTTTTCCCCTGCTGCTTTGTAGTCTCCAGTGAATGGAGTTGACAGGGGATGAGGGCACTTCTAAGGAGGTTGTTACAAAGCTGAGGGGCAGAATTGAGAGATCTTAGTAGAGGGCAAGAAGAATAGTGTGATTCACCTACCTGAGTCCCTGCCAGATTGGGTCACTGGGGATCTCTGGTAGAAAACAGTTTTAGATACTGGGGACTGACACTGAGGAAAGGGGATGGACTATGTGGAGGACTGGAGGAAGAAATCACAACCAGGCATCCATGGAGTTTCTGAGGGGCGAACATTGCCTCCAGATGTTGGAGGCTAACACAAAGTGATGGGGATGGGAAGGAAAGATGGATTTGCAGTGAGATCGAGCAGAATTCCCAGGGAATGGAGGATGAGAGGGTGGATGGACTCCTGCAAGCAGTCTACTACAAGGTTGAAGATGAGACTGGAGAAACTGTAGTGTAGATTAAGAAGGAGAGGGAAGATAGCCTACTTGCTCTCCTGGCATAGCCACTAGGCTCCCGGGTAGAGCCATTTCTTAAGCATCAGTGATTTATATCTTTTATCACCCAAATCTAAATACCTGAGTGAAAATAGCAAACTGTGTATGGTGTCCTACATATATAAACCCTATGCCCAAAACTGAGATAAGGAAACTGAGATAAGGACAGCTATACTTAATTCCAGGTAAGAAAGTACTATATAATGAGACCATGTTACCAAAAAATAAAAATAAAAATAGGAAGAGAGACTAGTTTAATAGGTCTAGTAGTAGTATGGCCAATCATATATGGGACTTAGGGAAAGACAGTATAATGAAAGCCTGGAAAGCAAACAGAAAATAGGAAATGAAACAGTATGAAAAAATATTTAAGGCTTCCTGAGGTCTTGAGCATAGTGATTTTTTTCTTTACTTTTTTTTTTTAACCATGGAAAGTGATTTAGAATGTGTTGTCATCTGTGGTAGTGATCATAGACTGATTTCAAGTAGGTTTCATTACGCTTCAAAGCCTTTGACCTCTGTTTTCTTGAAGCATTTACTTTTCAAAACTTGTTATTATTAATTCTTTTCCTGTCCCTCTGATACACAAGTCCTTTTAGAAATTGCCTAATGTAATCCAGGCTGACCTGTGTAGCAGGCTTTCTCTGGGTCATCAACTAGCTCCCAAGTCACACACAGAGACATATTATTAGTTATGAATGCTCAGCCCTATCTTATTCTTTTCCCATCTAGCTCTTATAACTTAATTTATCCTGTTTCTCTTCATCTACATTTTGCCTGGGGGTCTTTTACCTTTCTTTCCTTCTGTATGTCCTATTTTCCTTCTTCTCGTGTCCATCTGCCTGGCTGGCTGGCCCTGGACATCTCCCTCTTTTTTCTCCCTCATTCTCTTCTCTCTTCTCTCTTTAGCCTAGATTTCTCCTCCCACTTATTCTCTCTGCCTGCCAGCCCCATCTATCCCTTAACTGCCTAGCTATTGGCCATTCAGCTTTTTATTAGACCAATCAGGTGCCTTAGGCAGGCAAAGCAGCACATCATTACATTATTAAACAAATGCAACATAAACAAATGTATCACATCTTTACATAGTTAAAATAATATTACATAACATAAACAAATATAACTCATCTTTACATAGTTAAAGTAATATTCCATAAAAGACCTGTCTCGGGACTGGAGGCCATCCTTTTAGAATATAAACAATGAAGATGCCATGGGAAGATACAATCTTACAATTACAAAAATACAATTTAGACAAAATCTCATTCCAGGATGTCAGAATGTTTCCTACCATGAAGATATAATAATGTTGACTTTTCTTTCAATCAAAGGCATTAACAAACAAAGGTGGCCTTGTATTTCCCACTTCTGTTCTGAAAAATTCTATAGAACACTGGGTTGGCTTCTTGTTCATATTGCAATTTCATTGAATAAAGTCATATTATTCTTTTCTCTCTGTCAATGTGGCTTTTGAGTTTAATGCCTAACTGGGAAACAACAGTAGAAATTTTGAACCTAAGGTGATCCTTTGAGGGAAGGATTCCCACAAGAAGTTTCATCAAAGATGAATAAATTACAAGTGAGTGTGGAGGTCCTAAGGAAGAAGGTGGTACCTAAGCAACATGAAGTAAAAGGATAGTTCTAATGAAACTAGAGTGAGATGATACTGTGTCATGTGAAGTGGGTCCATCAAGTGGAGATCACTCTACACAACGTCTAAGATAATGCTAAAAATCTAGGTATGTTTAAAATTAAATGAAAACTTTTAAGAGTTTGGCCAAAGAGAAATATGAGAGTTAACTGGCTCACTTTATGTCTGGGATAATTAAATACTGTAGAGGTAATGTGAGAACTGGTGAAAGTATGTCTAGGGATTCAGTAAAGAAAAGCCATGCAGATAGAGCAAAGAACACAGTAGTTTGATATTTATAGCAGTAGATATGAAGAGAGTGGGAATTGATGGGTCCAAATAGAAAAGTCTGAATAAATGAGATGAAAGAAATGTAAGAGAAGCAAGAAATGCTTCCCAGAGTTGTAATGAATATGAGCAAAGCTGCTATTTGGTGAGGAGAGCTCTGCAGGAGTCTGGGCAGGAGACCAGGCTGCAGTGGTGTAGTCTTACAGACAGAAAGAGTTTATCATCAGAAGAAGACCTCTAAATAAAGAGAGGAAATAGGTGTGGTGGTGCATGCCTATAACCTCAGCTCTTAGGAGGCAGGATGGGGAATCAGGAGTTCAAAGTCATCTTTAGTTACATGGGAGGCTTTAGACCACTCTGCTTTAGATGAGACTGAGTCTCTTTAAAAAAGGAATGTCTTAGCAATAACTGGCTATCTTTGTGACATCATTGGAAGACTGGTAGGAGAAAATATTGGACAAAACAAATCACAAATAACTCTTTGCCCTCAAAATGCATACACTGCAAACAGAGTATCTTAGTCTCATTCATTCATTAATTAATTCATTCATTCATGCATGCATGTACTAATTCATTAATAAAAACACCTATTGGGCATCAACTGTCAGGAAGCTCTCCTTTAAAATGTGATAATCATGTAATACTATTGTATGGTACTATATCTGCCCTTGTTCTATATAGTTTCCATTTTAATATAGATTAAAAAAGAAAAAAAAAGGTCTGACTATAGGACATGGACTTGCATAAAACACCTGTCATGTAAAATTCCATTGCAACATGATTAATTTGTATTCCGCTTTAACATATCAGTCTCTTTAACTTAGAAAATGTAATTTTATTCCAGATACATAAACATACTCTATAGGCTAACAGTGTCCTGAGATTAGTGGAGCCAAAAGATTGAAATTAGTGAATACTCAGAGGGTTTCATTACTTCAGAATGTAGGGAAACTCCTTCCCAATGTCCAGCTCCATAAAATGATCATGTACTCATTAAGAGTAATGCTTTGAATGCATAGCTAGCTTAACTGGGAAATAAGACTGTGGTATCTCTACAAATACCCTCAAGGAAGCCTTTTCAGACCATTCCATGCTTGAGTTATTTTTAAAGCATGAGAAATAGTTTACTTCTTCCATAAATAACATTTAACATTATTTGAATTAACACTCACCCTTTTGGATCTTATAGCTCCTAACATTTAACTACCTTGTTGATTGGCTAATTCATCTTCCAGTAATGTTCCTACCATGCAAATTTGACAGACTATTACCTTACTTGTAAATGGATTACTTGATGTTTTAAAGTCAGAAGTGATTTGACAGAACAACATGACCTATAACTAAATAAACAACTTAAAAACCATATGCCAAACTACTTTGCTAGTCTATTGATTTCAAGTTAGTGCCTACTGACATGTAAAATAAGTTTTAAAAGTAGCTGTTTTTACCCTAGTGAGGTTTGGTGTGGTATAGAAAACTTAGAACTATATTTGTTGGGAAGACCATGGATTGGGTCACTTATTATTTCCTTATATGTTTCTCTACATTACTGTTGTT
Source organism: Neotoma lepida (assembly GCA_001675575.1). Lineage (NCBI taxonomy): Eukaryota > Metazoa > Chordata > Mammalia > Rodentia > Cricetidae > Neotoma > Neotoma lepida. The sequence continues at coordinate 9,900 of LZPO01046244.1, forward strand.
GCTCTCACTGCACTGCAATTGTTAGGTTTGACATAATGTTTGCAAAATGTCTATTGTGAACTAGAAGAAAGGAGATTTCAATAAGTGGATGAAAATCAATAATAAAACTAGAGCTGACAATTCACACTGGCATTTTCAGAAGCAGTAGTTTCTGAATGAATATCTAACAACAAAAGATCGGTTTCTAACTGGCAAGTCTGTACCATAACAGTGACTAATTTAGTTTTCCACGGTAAGTGAAACAGAATTGCAGCCCAGGATGTTCTTTTCTTCAAAGACTTCAAAACTCTTTCTCTTCTTCCTGGCTTTTATTTATGAAAATTTGAAACAAGGTCTTGTTTAATAGCCCAGACTGACCTCTAATCACCATCCTCCTGTTTTATTCTCAAAAGTGATGGGATTACTGGAGGGTGCCATCATGCTAAATTCAAGATGCCTTTACTTAAATTAGTAAGACATCATTGGATTGAAACACTTCTGTTAACTATATCATCGTCAACACATATGGAGACATTCCTGAGACTTACAACACATACCCATGAATAAAGGTTAAAGAGAAATCAGATATAAAACCTATCGTATCAAAAATTTTAATGTATACCTGAGTATAGTGTGAGGGAATATTTCAAGTTTCAGTTAAACTAAGTTTAACATAAAATGTTTTGACTCTTAAATTCTTTCCTCCTCTTCTTCCATTATGTTCCCAGAGCCTCAGAGTGGGTTGGATAACTTGTTCTGTTAGGGCTGAGCCCTCAACAGTCATCATTCTCAGCACCTAAACACCAGTGAGTTTTTGCATTTACTATGGCACATTTTAGATGGAAGATTCTCTCATTAAGATTGAGAGCAGCCTTTGTCTATGGCTATAAACATAATCATGGAAAAGGTAGTTTAGCTCCATGTGAATTTAGTTAATTAACAATAGTAAGTTCTCAACTAGGGTCTAAGATCTACTTAGTCACAGGTTTTTTACTGGGTTTACAATACCAGGCATTAATTCCCTTCCTGGAGTAGGCCCCAAATAAAATAAAAAAGCAGTTAATTATACTAATAATTACTCCACTATTGCATCAGGAGGCACATCTTTTCTGGCAGGTTGGTCTAGTTCATAGGACTTCTGGCTGTGTAAGACTGTTGATGCATTTTCTCCATCTGCAGTGTATATAGTTAGGGCTATGAAAGTTGGGCAATAGGGAATAAGATCCCAGGTCAGCTCCAGCTGGAATTTTCTATATTTTGCAAGCATGGTATGTAGTGTCTTTAGCAAGATGGTCTCATCAACTAGCTTCAGTAGACATCAGAGGAAAGACAAGGATTTATGTTTTTGCAGGGAGCCTCTGTGGCCTGCCTGTCTGACATTCACGTTATATATAAGATATACCACACATGGCATTTGGATTTTGGATTTTGTGTGAAAAACCCATGGCTTTCAGCATCAGTGCTCTCCAGTTGTGCAGGACATTTCTGTTTTCAATGTTTTTGTTTAATGTATAAAGAGATGGGTTTCCAAATGTCTTTTTCAGACACTTTTTGTTCTTGTTATTCTCTCTTTTCTGCCTTATCTCTTCATATCCCACATCATCTCTGCTTAAACATTTCCATTCCCAATGTGCCCCTTCATTACTTTGAAGGGCATAGAAAGAATGCAAGAGCTGGAAAGACAGGAAGAGGGTTGTTAAATGCATCTTCTGGGCATGTCACGGTAGCTATGATTGCCTGCACTGAACATAAGACTGTACCTGTGGGTTGTCAATCATGATTCTGGGAGGGGCTCAATGTGCCTTACCCTTCTCTGTTCAATAGCTCAACCCTTGGGTGCTGATGGGTTCTGGAGAAGAATCAGTCATTGTCTTCTGTTGTGTACCCACTAGTGAATCCCACAGACTCCAGTGGATAGCTAAACCTATGATCACACATAAGGTCCTGGTCAAATCCCAGTTGATTATGAAGCAAAGATAAAAGAAATGAAGGGTAACAATTATTTTGTAGCAAGGAGTGTAGTGGTTTGAAAGAAAATGATACCCAAAGGGGGTGGCCTTATTAGGAAGTATGGCTTTGTTGAAGTAGATATGGCCTTGTTGGAAGAAATGTGTCACTGTTAAGGCAGGCTTTAAGGTCTTATGTATGCTCAAATAGTGCCCAGTGGCTCAGTCTGCTTCCTGTTGCCTGTGGATCAACATGTAGCAGCTCCTTCTCTAGTACCATGTCTGCCCGCATGATAACTTGCGCCACCATGATAATGATGGACTAAGCCTCTGAACTGTAAGCTACTGCAATTAAATATTTTCCTTTATAAGAGTTGCCATGGTCATGGTGTATCTTCACAGCAATAGAATTCCTAACTAAGACAGAAATTGGTACCAGGGACTGAGATATTGCTGTGATAGGCCTGACCTTTATTTTGTTTGAAGGAATATGGATTATAAAAGTGGATTATAAAAGTGTGGATTATAAAAGTAGTTGATTGCTTTAAGAGCTGCTTAATAGGTCATCCTAGTAGCGTCCTTCCCCATTTCTTTTGATAAATATTGGTTTGAAGTCTATTTTGTTGATATGTAAATGGCTATATCAGCTTGCTTCTTGGGCCCATTTGCTAGATATATCTTTTCCCAACCCTTTACCCTGAGGTAATGTCTATCCTTGACAGCAAGGTGTGTTTCTTGGTTACAGCAAAATGATGGATGCTGTTTTCACACCCATTGTGTTAATCTGTGTACTTTTATTGGAGAATTGAGACCATTGGTATTGAGAGATATCAATGACCAATGACTATTGATTCCAGTTATTTTGTTGTTGGTGGTGGTGCTAGTGGTGTGTGTGTGTATGTGTGTGTGTGTTTGTGTGTGTGTGTGTGTTTGTGTGTGGGTGTTTCATTTCTTTTGGTTTTGCTGGTCTGAGAGTATTCATTACCTGTGCATTTATGACAGTAGTTAACTTCCTTAGCTTGAGTTTTCCTTTTATCACATTCCTTAGGGTTATATTTTTAGATAGATATTGTTTAAATTTGATTTTATCATGTAATATCTCATTTTATCCATCTATGGTGATTGAAAGTTTTGCTGGGTATAGTAGTCTGGGCTGGCATCTGTGGTCTCTTAAGAGTCTGCAGCACATCTGTCCAGGGCTTTCTGGCTCTTAGAGTCTCCATTGAGAAGTCAGGTATAATTCTAATAGGTCTGCCTTTGTATGATACTCAGTCTTTTTTTCTCTTGAAGCTTTTAATATTCTTTCTTTGTTCTGTTTGCTTAGTGTTTTAATTATTATATGTCAAGGGGACTTCCTTTTCTGGTCCAATCTATTTGGTGTTCTGTATTCTTCTTATACCTTTATAGGATTCTCTTTCTTTAGGTTAGGAATATTTTCTTCTATTATTTTGTTGAAAATAATTCCTTGGCCTTTGCCCTGGGATTCTTCTCCCTCCTCTATTCCTATTATTCTTATTTTCTGTCTTCTCATGGTGCCCCAAATTGCCTGCATGTTTTGTGCCAGGGATTTTTTAGATTTAACATTTTATTTTACCAGTGTATCATTTTCTTTTATGGTATCTTCAATGCTTGAGATTATCTTTTTGATCTCTTGTAGTCTGTTGGTGAAGTTTGTGTCTGTAGTTCTTGTCTGGATAAATTTTTTATTTCCCAAATTCCCTTAGTTTGTATTTTCTTTTTTTAATTTTTATTTATATATTTTATTTAAGACATTTTAAAATTCATTTTACACACTGATCACAGATCCCCCTCTCATTCCTTGTCCTGCTCCCCCAAGCCTTCCCACTCCAACCCCCATCCCCTCGCCCAAAAGAGTAAGTCCTTCCTTGGGGAGTCAGCAAAGCCTGGTACATTCAGTTTAGACAAGATCAAGCCCCTCCTCCATGCATCAAGGCTGAGCAAGGTATCTCATCATAGATAATGGGCTCCAGTAAGCCAGATCATGCACCAGGAATAGATCCTGATCCCACTGTCAGGGGCCCCTCAAACAGCTACACAGCTGTCTCTTTTCTTTATTCCGTCTAATTTAATTCTTCAGGTCTTGAACATTTTTATGCATTTTCTTCAGTTTTTTTTTTCTATTTTTGTGGCTTTCTTTAAGGAATTTATTCATTTCTCCAGTTGTTAGTGTTTTCCTGGATTTCTTTAAGTGGTTTATTCATTTCCTTTTTAAGGACATCTATTATCTTTATACAGTTGGCTTTAAGGTGTTTTACTTCTGCTTCAGCTATCTTGTAATATTCAGGGCCTGCTGTGTTAGGATGCTAGCTTCTAGTGGAGACATATTGCTCTGCCTGTTACTGATTGTGTACTTACGCTGGTATCTAGGCATCTGGATTTTGGATGATTATAGGTCTAGGTGTGATTTCTGTGTTTTTCTTGTTGGGT
>LZPO01046249.1:0-14171 GCA_001675575.1 Neotoma lepida
AGTGCCTGCATTTGAATAAACACTTTATGAGCATCCAGCAGAACACAGGGAACATTTATAAAAAGAAGTAAAATCTACACAATGTCACTATATGAGGAGTAGTTAGTGAAATTTAGTGAAGAACCCACACTAAGAAAGATTGTGAATATTCCTTCAAACATACACTGCCACCAAAAATATGCTAAGGAATTATTATAACTTTAGATAATCTCTCATCTCAGATTCTAATCAAGATGAAAAAAGAAAACAAAACTTTCCTAGATAATGAAAAGGTCAACAAGATGTGCTCAAAAATTCATTATTGGGGTCTTAAAGATAGATTTTTAAAATAAATATTTCTTTAGATACATCAAGAATGTAAGTATTTTACATTTTAATATAGTGTGAGAGTGATAAAACCATGGCTTTTCACATATTAGGCAAGCACTCTACTATTGAGCAACTTACAACATTTTAATACCTATAATATATTAATTTATTGTTTCTTAATATCTGAAACACTCATACAAATTCCCTCTGAAATAATAACAATGTACAAATAACAAAACTAATAGACTGAATTTCAATGTTATGTAAATTTTTTATAATCATTAGTGATGTCAAAGACTAAAGGTGTCATGGGTTTTGTTTATCTTATGTTTTGTATCACAATGGAAATGTGAATTAGACAAAGTATTACTGAGCTTGTTGAAGTAGTTATATTTATTGACTAAGTAAAACATTCAAAAGAACTACTTCTTTTTTAAAAACAGTTTAATAAGATAATTAAAAATATAATTTTGTACCAATTATGGAAGAATATAATTTGGGATAACTCATTCCTAAATAAACTGAAAAATTCATAATCTAAATTATTAATGCAAATATTGATATATGTAAATACCTTTTAGTGTGGAGTCTTATTTGGTTTTGGTAATTATTGGTGAAATAATGTTCAGCTATACTGAGAATAACCAATAAATACAGCACTTACTGACATTTTTACATTCTGTGAAACTGCTAACATTTACAAGAGGAAAAAAAATCTCCAGAGCAATTAAACTGTGGAAGACTATAAATGAACATGGATTAATGGAAAATTAATGAAGTAGGTGTAGGACACTTATTGCTTAAAACCTTTTAAATATACGATTTGTTTACTAGTNACCTGATTGCCAAGGTTTATTTTAATAAGCTCAAACCAAAGTATGAATAGGAGTGATTATTATTCATACTTATTTACAACCAATCAAGTATAAATGCCAAAGTCCATTTCACCAGACTTTACACAGATATTACCAGGGAGTTATGATTTAAATACTAAAAGCCAAATAAAACATTCCATTTCATTGAAATGATTAGATTACACCATTATTTTTGTAGCTATTTTATAACTTTTGAAATTAAGGTTTCTTCATCTTTGAGTTCTGTCTGTCCATCATTCCCCTTTCAATTATGCTGCTGTTCACTACTGAAAAGAAAAGTATTGCAAAAAAAATGAATGAAGAGGAGAGAGGAGGGAGAAGGAGAGAGGAGGAAGGAGAAGAGGGAAGAAGGACAGAAGAAAAGAGGGGGGGGAATGGGAGGAGGGGATGGAAGAAGAAAAGAGAAAAGGAGGAGAGGGAGGAAGAAAAGGGGGAGGAAGATGAAGAAGGAAAAGTAGAAAGCTCCACAGGCATTTGCATAAAGGATACTGGACTGACTGATAGGTACCAGAGGTAGAGTTTTACATTTAAGGTGAGATCTTCTGGGTTAAATGATGGCTTTCCCACTACCCAGGTGCATGTCCCTGAAAATGTTAGTTAACTTTTCTAGATTTAAGTTTCTTCNTTAATAAATAGTATGGTATGATATACTAAAAATAAAGCTTGCATAGGAGTTACACATACAAGTAAGTAAAATCAAGTATTATGCCGAGTAAGCTTTTGAACTCATAAAATTATCTCCACAGATATTTATAACATATTGCCCCACATTTAAAAAGACAAAGGTAAGTACGCCAATTTTAAGCACTATGTTAAGGGCCTTTACATGCTACTTATTTTATGGTTCTTTATACATTTTAAGTCCTCCATTGTGTTTTCAGACTACTTAAAATGGTCATGAAATTTCAACTTGAACAATATAGGGAAGGAGGAAAGTCAGGACTCAGGACTAGCTGAGTCTTACAAGAGCACACGTAGTTTAAAGCTACTGAGAATCCAAGGTGTTATTGTTTTTCCTTATTTTTATTTATTTACTAATTTTTTATTAAGAAATTTTTTATTCATTTTACATACCAACCACAGAACCCCCCTATTTTCCCTCCTCTCACCCTCCCAGCTTTCCCCTCCTAACCCATTCCCCCCATTCCCTCCTCTGAAAAGGTAAGGCCTCCCAAGGGGAGTCAGCAAAGCCTGGTACATTCAGTTGAGGCAGGACCAAGCTCCTCCCTCTTGTATCAAGACTGTGCAAGGTGTCTCAATGGGCTCCAAAAAGCCAGCTCTTGCTCCAGGGATGTTCTTCCTTATTTAAGACCTTTTCGGAATGCCAAGAACCAGCAATATCCAAATTCTATGAANGAGTTGAATTTCAACAAACATCATTAAAGTATTTCTTCTGGTACATGTTTGAGAAGCATTTAAATCCTACCATTTTACAGACCAGTTCAATAGCCTCTTACCTAGAGCTTCCCTTTTCAAGTTTACACTACCACCAGGCGTCACCTTGTATAATGAGATCTACTGAATGGTCCAACCAGCTCCTAAGTGAGTATAGTATAAAACCAGCATCCTCATTCCCTTAGTGAAAGTGTAGACCTGCAGAAGATGGAAGTCTTTTGCCAGTGACATAAGTAATGAAAGGTGCTATAGTTAATAACTTTAACTTCCACTGCTTTCCTTACAAGTCATAAAATACAGGNCTGAGTCCATTCTTTCTTTGGTGACAATTAGATTTGAGTCATCCTTTTAAAATAAAATTATTCATGACTACGACTTTGTTATTTCATTAATTTAACACTATTGTAAACAGTAAAACTATGTATACTTTTTGTATTTCAATTATTATTTTCACTTGAAATAAATTTCCTATTTATTACAAAGGTTGTGTCCATAGACAACAGACAACTATGTCCAGAGTAAAAGGAGACTCCAAACTATATCTACACATCATCAACAATCCTTCAGACATATTTGCTCTTTAAAAGTAGGTATCTCTGTTAGTCAAAGAAATGTATTACCATTATAAAAATTTTTGAAACTACACACAGTAAAATGATAGTATAATTAAATTTTGTTATATTTCATATATATATATATATATGTATCACAATGAATAACTAACAAAACCAGGTAGATAGACAGAAAGGTTGATGAACATATAAATTAACAGATACACAGATTTTTTTCATCCAATATCCTAGCATAAGTTTTTTTCAGGATCATTTGTCACTTTTAGATAGTTATAGTCTATGATTGCATGTCAATACATCATTATCAACTAGTGATATAATCATTGTCTCATTATATGTTTTACAGTTGTACATTCCCTGAAATTTTCATAACAAATTAAGGAACATCTCCATTATATTTTTTCTACATGATTATTTTCTTCTCCTTATTGTTTATTGGACGCCTGTGCTACAGAAAGTCATTTATTTGCAGAAACTTCACTGGAAATAAAACTCTGTAGTAATTGCTACCTACTACAAAGACATCTCTATCCATGACTAAACTGAGAGCCACAGGAGTCTATGAAAGTAAACATAAATGCTCAAATGACAATGTGACAGGTGCATTACACATGTTATCAAAACAACAGCATCAAATGTTTGCATTCATGAATGTTATACCACTATTGCACCTAGGGCATATATTCCCTGGCATATTGGTATCCATGTATATACCTCAACTGTATTATATTTAAGAGCTTTAGATTTGAAACTACTAGACAGAAACAATTATTCTGAAATATAAATTTAAAAGTTCAGTATTATACATAATTTTCTAGTAAATAATTTTGTGTTTTTACATGGTATTTTGCATAGATGTAAACAAATAACTACTCATCTCAGATTCAGTACTAACGACAAACTAAAGAAATTATTCTACCCAAGTCTAATTTTCTGAAACAATTATTTTATTAAAATTATTTACAGAAGTATGGTAGGGACATTACTTAAAGGATCATAGGTGGCTCACAGGCAGCTGCATCAATGAAAAGGTAACCCTCACAGGACTGGGAGTTCCCAAAAGCTGAACCTATATAGTTCCTCAAATAATTTGTAGTCAGCTCCACTGAAAACTATGACTTTTACAATGTAGTAAGTTTTTTTGGGCTTATAAACCTCAGTCAGTTTCCCAAATCATTTGAGCCTCCCTTCAACCAAGAATGTTTGAATTTAGAAAAATTAGCTATGTATCAAGTGAACACATCCGTAGTAATATGGAATTAATAATATTCTATGACCAGAATTTTTAATCTTACAAAATCATATCTCTGTGTACCCCTTAAACTTCTCCCAATTTCCTCTACCACAGGGCCTAAAGATTTCAATTATGCTTTTTCTCTGTGCAAGTTTGATTACTCTGTAAGCCTTAAATGAGATTATATATATTTGTTGTTTTGTGACTATGTAATGCCACTTGATATAATGTCCTCGGGTTTCATTTACACTATGTAATGTGTTGGTATCCACTTTCCTTTCAAGGGTAGACATCTTGAATTTGAACATCCATTGGATAACTTGGCATGACCTGCTCACAACTGAAACCAGTCTCCCCTAATTTCCATAGATTGGAATTGTCAACATACTATCCACTGTGGTGGTATTTTATCTCTGTCCCCCAATAAAATTTTTCTGAGGATCAGAGGAACAAGGTCAACCACTAGTCTTGCAATGTTAGCACATGCCCTTAATCCTATCATCTAGCAGGCAGGGGCCGTCTGGATCTCTGTGAGTTCCAGGTCACACTAGGAACAGATTCAAGCATGGAGACATACGCCTTTAATCCTAACATCAACCATAGAGTTCTGGAGGTCTATACAGACAGACAGGAAGTGATGTAGCTAGGCTGAGAGAGCCAATGGGAGAACAGAACAGAAAGGAGTATAGGCGTGGAGATATAGGAAGTCACACACTCTTTTGGAAGCAGCGGTTTTGGTGAGGTGAGCCTGGTAGCTGTTCCTAATTCCTCTGATCTCTGTCAGATTTTCACCCTATTTCTGGCTCTGTGTTTTATTTAACAAGACCGTTCAGAAATTCGTCTTACAATCCACTTCCTTCTCAGGATACTGGCTACTATTTGGAAGCACCTCATATGCCAATCTCATGGGACAGACCATATAAATACAACCTGGAAATACAACCTGAAATACAACCTCATAAATACAACATGGAAATGTGGGTGGTAAGGCAGGCATGCCTTGCATTTTCACTTATTCTCAATGGGATTTTCAAATCTTAGAAATTTCCTAATCTTACAATAAAAAATATAAAATGTTTCTACCAGGATATTTCCCATTGTAGACAATATCCTCTTCACTTTCCTTAGCAATTCTAAACATTTAGTTGAAAATATTCTCTATTTCTTGATCTCCAATGGATTCCTTCATTGTCTGTCATTCCTCAGAATATTGTTTTATGTACAGTAGTTAATGTTTTTGTTATAAAATTACATTTATCTTTAGTCATTGTATTGGCTCATTCCTGAGAGCATTTAACATGGTTTACAGATTATAATTTTTCAATATTTCTTTGCTGTGTTATTGTACACCATTCTGTTTGCTAATTCCTCTGATCTTAGAATGATTTGCTCTTCTTCACAAATCCTTCTCCTATCCAGGTGTTAATGTCAACTAAATAATCTCACATACCCATGAAATGTATAATCTACAAAGAGGGCTTCAAATACTGCTCAGTATCAGCCATTCCCATGTCATAATCAGATCTATTGAAATTTTACGTTATAGCATTATATTGTATAACTTTCCTAATGCCACTTCAACTCCAGGTACTAAATTACATATAAAAATATCTTCTCTGAATAAATTAGTATTTAGATTAATATTTGCACATAGGTGTTCTTGTCCCATCAATGTCAGTAATTTGTATTTTTTGAGTTTTGTTTTTTAGACAGGGTCCCACTATGCAACTCAGGCTGGCCTAGAATTTGCTTTGTAAATGAGACTGGCCTTGAACTCACAGAGATACATGCACCTGACTCTGCCTCCAGAGAGCTGTGATTAGAGCTATGTGCTACCTGCCCAGCTCAACTTCAATAGAGTCATCTCATTAATAGTCTTCCTCTCTTTTGTTAGTCAGTTTTTACCATGAAGGAAGACATACAGCATCAGATATCCAGTATGGTAAAAAAGTTTTATTCAACTGTCTGAATCTATTATGTGTGTTTTACAAATTCATCTCTTCCTTTCTAATTTTAAAACAGTATCAATGACTAGTTTCAAATGTCCCACAGGAGATGACCATAAAATAATGACATTAACTAGAATCCTTCTCATTTGCAAGTTTTAGTTTCATTGTCGGTACCTTACAGAAGGAATTAAATGAACTTTAATAATTCTTTCAGTCCCTATAATTTATGAATATTGATGAATGTTTAACAATATACAAGGCACTTCACCTCTATTTCCTTATCTGTATCGATTAATGCTTTAAAATTAAAGATTAGAAATTAGGCAAGCATATGGAAGAAAGGTTCATAAGTAAAATCATATGATTACTCAAAAGAGATTCAGTTAATTATGCAGTCTTAAATAGCCATATGTATCTTTGAATGCCTTAGGTAACCTTTAACTCTCATATATATGTTGTTATAACCAGATTCATCTCGGTCTCATTTATTTTACAACATAATAAAATACTTAAGGGCACAGGTTCAGAAGATGCTCTCAGCCTTTTGCCCTACAAGTTCCCTAAGGGGAGGCCTAACACTCTAAACACTCATGAATATATGATACTGGCAGAAGTTAAAAATGAAATATTTAGTATTAAGACTTTAGACTCACACTAACTACCAGATCCCAGCTCTGATTTATCAGCTTATTATGTGATGTGGAAAAGAACAGATTCTACATTTATCTCTATTTTCTGATCTATACAGTGGCCAAGGCAGTAAAGTAGAATTTTAATACTATAATAATGGTAATGTCATTTCCATGTGTAAATATCTGTAAATAATTCCTAGGAAATAACATATTCTTAGCAAGTGTAATATTATCTAGCACTGGGTGGGAGGTTCTTCATCTAGCCAAAAGCTCTAGTTCTATAGTTTGCTCAACAAAGGTAATTGTGAATTATACAATACTGATACAGAAACAGTCTCATGTTGCTGTAGCTTCAAAAAAAATAGTAGTAAGAACTAATAAATATCTTTGGAATTTGGAAGCTATCAATATAACTGAATATGTAGCGGTGTGTTTAACAAATACCAGAGTAAGGATGATACAAACACATCTATTTCCTTACTTGAATGGCTTTACATTTTCCCTCTCTCAGTGAAACTATTTGTAAGTGTATTCACTCATCTATGTTGTCCTATTGGGTTTTTGACTGAATAATACATATTCCACTTTAAAAATATTCTAGTTTAATATTTTTCATGTTTATACATTTGATACATATGCACTCCTTAAGTCCTATACTGAGTGATGAAAAACATATGTTGCCTTTTATAATTGTAATGTTTTGCTCATGCATGTTATAATCCCTGAGAGGCAGCTATATTTACTTTCACTTTTGTTGAATGAGTAGTTTAAGACACAGTGGCTAAATAACTAATTCAAGATTATACTATTTACAGCTCTGCTAATCATATTCTAGAATTTAATTTTAGATAATCCAAAGTACATGTGTTTTGTATTAAACATCATTCTGCCCCTCCATCCCTTTTACAACCTGAAATGACCACATCTGCGTATCAAAAGTACAAATAAGTGACTTGCTTCCAACTAACTGAACATGGCAAAAGTGATGGACATCACTTCTGAGATAAGTTTCCTAAGTACTACGATTCTGTCTCATGCTTGCACTTGTTCACTGTAACAATGCAGATGCTATTGTATCACCTGCATTTGATTTGAAGATGCTATGTGGTAAGGGACTGAGGCTGCCTCCAACCAGCAGCTAAAGAGAAACATAGGTCTGTTAGTTCAATACCTCCTAGCACTTGAGATGTGGGGGTTGGAGTACCAGAAATTCAAGCAAAGTCTCCCCAGTATTAGTGTGTGTGGTTTTGACATGCAATTTAAGTTCAGTAATGTTTCTTTTACATATGTGGGTGCCCTTGTATTTGGGGCATAAATGTTCAGAATTGAGACTTCATCTTGGTGGATTTTTCCTGTGGTAAAAATGTAATGTCCTTCCCAATCTCTTATGATTGATTTTAGCTTGGTCTATTTTGTTAGATATTAGGATAGCTACATCAGCTTAATTGTTAAGTCCATTTGATTGGAAAGTCTTTTCCCAACCTTTCACTCTGAGGTAGTATCTGTCTTTGAAGATAAGGTGTGTTCCTTGTAAACAGCAGAAGGATAGATCCTCTTTTCACATCCATTCTCTTAGCCTGTGTCTTCTTATATGCGAATTGAGCCCATTGATATTAAGGTATATTAATGACCAGTGATTGTTAATTCCTGTTATTTTTTTGTGGTAGTGTGTGTGTATTTCCCTTATTTGGGAATATTGCCTGTNTTTTCNTGAGTGCATCTAACTTCCTTAGGTTGGAGTTTTCCTTCTAGTGCTTTCTTTAGGGCTGGATTTGTGGACAGGTATTGCTTAAATCGGATTTTGTCTTGGAATATCTTGTGTACTCTGTTTATGATGATTGAAAGTTTTGCTGAGTATAGTATTCTGGGCTGGCATCCATGGTCTCTTAGTGTCTGCATAATGTCTGTCCAGGGTCTTCTGACTTTCAGAGTCTCCTTAGAGAAGTCAGTTGTTATTCTGATGGGTCTGCCTTTATATATTACTTGGCCNGTCTGGATCTCTGTGAGTTCCAGGTCACACTAGGAACAGATTCAAGCATGGAGACATACGCCTTTAATCCTAACATCAACCATAGAGTTCTGGAGGTCTATACAGACAGACAGGAAGTGATGTAGCTAGGCTGAGAGAGCCAATGGGAGAACAGAACAGAAAGGAGTATAGGCGTGGAGATATAGGAAGTCACACACTCTTTTGGAAGCAGCGGTTTTGGTGAGGTGAGCCTGGTAGCTGTTCCTAATTCCTCTGATCTCTGTCAGATTTTCACCCTATTTCTGGCTCTGTGTTTTATTTAACAAGACCGTTCAGAAATTCGTCTTACAATCCACTTCCTTCTCAGGATACTGGCTACTATTTGGAAGCACCTCATATGCCAATCTCATGGGACAGACCATATAAATACAACCTGGAAATACAACCTGAAATACAACCTCATAAATACAACATGGAAATGTGGGTGGTAAGGCAGGCATGCCTTGCATTTTCACTTATTCTCAATGGGATTTTCAAATCTTAGAAATTTCCTAATCTTACAATAAAAAATATAAAATGTTTCTACCAGGATATTTCCCATTGTAGACAATATCCTCTTCACTTTCCTTAGCAATTCTAAACATTTAGTTGAAAATATTCTCTATTTCTTGATCTCCAATGGATTCCTTCATTGTCTGTCATTCCTCAGAATATTGTTTTATGTACAGTAGTTAATGTTTTTGTTATAAAATTACATTTATCTTTAGTCATTGTATTGGCTCATTCCTGAGAGCATTTAACATGGTTTACAGATTATAATTTTTCAATATTTCTTTGCTGTGTTATTGTACACCATTCTGTTTGCTAATTCCTCTGATCTTAGAATGATTTGCTCTTCTTCACAAATCCTTCTCCTATCCAGGTGTTAATGTCAACTAAATAATCTCACATACCCATGAAATGTATAATCTACAAAGAGGGCTTCAAATACTGCTCAGTATCAGCCATTCCCATGTCATAATCAGATCTATTGAAATTTTACGTTATAGCATTATATTGTATAACTTTCCTAATGCCACTTCAACTCCAGGTACTAAATTACATATAAAAATATCTTCTCTGAATAAATTAGTATTTAGATTAATATTTGCACATAGGTGTTCTTGTCCCATCAATGTCAGTAATTTGTATTTTTTGAGTTTTGTTTTTTAGACAGGGTCCCACTATGCAACTCAGGCTGGCCTAGAATTTGCTTTGTAAATGAGACTGGCCTTGAACTCACAGAGATACATGCACCTGACTCTGCCTCCAGAGAGCTGTGATTAGAGCTATGTGCTACCTGCCCAGCTCAACTTCAATAGAGTCATCTCATTAATAGTCTTCCTCTCTTTTGTTAGTCAGTTTTTACCATGAAGGAAGACATACAGCATCAGATATCCAGTATGGTAAAAAAGTTTTATTCAACTGTCTGAATCTATTATGTGTGTTTTACAAATTCATCTCTTCCTTTCTAATTTTAAAACAGTATCAATGACTAGTTTCAAATGTCCCACAGGAGATGACCATAAAATAATGACATTAACTAGAATCCTTCTCATTTGCAAGTTTTAGTTTCATTGTCGGTACCTTACAGAAGGAATTAAATGAACTTTAATAATTCTTTCAGTCCCTATAATTTATGAATATTGATGAATGTTTAACAATATACAAGGCACTTCACCTCTATTTCCTTATCTGTATCGATTAATGCTTTAAAATTAAAGATTAGAAATTAGGCAAGCATATGGAAGAAAGGTTCATAAGTAAAATCATATGATTACTCAAAAGAGATTCAGTTAATTATGCAGTCTTAAATAGCCATATGTATCTTTGAATGCCTTAGGTAACCTTTAACTCTCATATATATGTTGTTATAACCAGATTCATCTCGGTCTCATTTATTTTACAACATAATAAAATACTTAAGGGCACAGGTTCAGAAGATGCTCTCAGCCTTTTGCCCTACAAGTTCCCTAAGGGGAGGCCTAACACTCTAAACACTCATGAATATATGATACTGGCAGAAGTTAAAAATGAAATATTTAGTATTAAGACTTTAGACTCACACTAACTACCAGATCCCAGCTCTGATTTATCAGCTTATTATGTGATGTGGAAAAGAACAGATTCTACATTTATCTCTATTTTCTGATCTATACAGTGGCCAAGGCAGTAAAGTAGAATTTTAATACTATAATAATGGTAATGTCATTTCCATGTGTAAATATCTGTAAATAATTCCTAGGAAATAACATATTCTTAGCAAGTGTAATATTATCTAGCACTGGGTGGGAGGTTCTTCATCTAGCCAAAAGCTCTAGTTCTATAGTTTGCTCAACAAAGGTAATTGTGAATTATACAATACTGATACAGAAACAGTCTCATGTTGCTGTAGCTTCAAAAAAAATAGTAGTAAGAACTAATAAATATCTTTGGAATTTGGAAGCTATCAATATAACTGAATATGTAGCGGTGTGTTTAACAAATACCAGAGTAAGGATGATACAAACACATCTATTTCCTTACTTGAATGGCTTTACATTTTCCCTCTCTCAGTGAAACTATTTGTAAGTGTATTCACTCATCTATGTTGTCCTATTGGGTTTTTGACTGAATAATACATATTCCACTTTAAAAATATTCTAGTTTAATATTTTTCATGTTTATACATTTGATACATATGCACTCCTTAAGTCCTATACTGAGTGATGAAAAACATATGTTGCCTTTTATAATTGTAATGTTTTGCTCATGCATGTTATAATCCCTGAGAGGCAGCTATATTTACTTTCACTTTTGTTGAATGAGTAGTTTAAGACACAGTGGCTAAATAACTAATTCAAGATTATACTATTTACAGCTCTGCTAATCATATTCTAGAATTTAATTTTAGATAATCCAAAGTACATGTGTTTTGTATTAAACATCATTCTGCCCCTCCATCCCTTTTACAACCTGAAATGACCACATCTGCGTATCAAAAGTACAAATAAGTGACTTGCTTCCAACTAACTGAACATGGCAAAAGTGATGGACATCACTTCTGAGATAAGTTTCCTAAGTACTACGATTCTGTCTCATGCTTGCACTTGTTCACTGTAACAATGCAGATGCTATTGTATCACCTGCATTTGATTTGAAGATGCTATGTGGTAAGGGACTGAGGCTGCCTCCAACCAGCAGCTAAAGAGAAACATAGGTCTGTTAGTTCAATACCTCCTAGCACTTGAGATGTGGGGGTTGGAGTACCAGAAATTCAAGCAAAGTCTCCCCAGTATTAGTGTGTGTGGTTTTGACATGCAATTTAAGTTCAGTAATGTTTCTTTTACATATGTGGGTGCCCTTGTATTTGGGGCATAAATGTTCAGAATTGAGACTTCATCTTGGTGGATTTTTCCTGTGGTAAAAATGTAATGTCCTTCCCAATCTCTTATGATTGATTTTAGCTTGGTCTATTTTGTTAGATATTAGGATAGCTACATCAGCTTAATTGTTAAGTCCATTTGATTGGAAAGTCTTTTCCCAACCTTTCACTCTGAGGTAGTATCTGTCTTTGAAGATAAGGTGTGTTCCTTGTAAACAGCAGAAGGATAGATCCTCTTTTCACATCCATTCTCTTAGCCTGTGTCTTCTTATATGCGAATTGAGCCCATTGATATTAAGGTATATTAATGACCAGTGATTGTTAATTCCTGTTATTTTTTTGTGGTAGTGTGTGTGTATTTCCCTTATTTGGGAATATTGCCTGTNTTTTCNTGAGTGCATCTAACTTCCTTAGGTTGGAGTTTTCCTTCTAGTGCTTTCTTTAGGGCTGGATTTGTGGACAGGTATTGCTTAAATCGGATTTTGTCTTGGAATATCTTGTGTACTCTGTTTATGATGATTGAAAGTTTTGCTGAGTATAGTATTCTGGGCTGGCATCCATGGTCTCTTAGTGTCTGCATAATGTCTGTCCAGGGTCTTCTGACTTTCAGAGTCTCCTTAGAGAAGTCAGTTGTTATTCTGATGGGTCTGCCTTTATATATTACTTGGCCTTTTTCCTTTACAGCCCTTAATATTCTTTCTTTATTCTGTATATTTGATTATTATGTGATGAGGAAAATTTTTTTGGGGGGGGACTACTCTATTTTGTGTTCTGTAAGCTTCTTGTATCTTCATAGGCATTTCCTTCTTTAGGTTGGGAAAGTTTTCTTCTGTGATTTTGTTGAATATATTTTCTGTTCTTTTGAGCTGGTATTCTTCTTCTTCTATCCCCATTATTCTTAGGTTTGGGCTTTTCATGGTGTCCCAGATTTCCTGGGCATTTTGTGTTATTATGACTTTTCTGGCTTTAGTGTTTGTTTTTGCTAATGAATCTATTTCCTCTATCATATATTCAATGCCAGAGATTCACTCTTCCATCTCTTGTATTCTGTTGGTTATGCTTGCATCTGTAGTTCCTGTTCACTTAGTCAAGATTTTCCATTTCCAGCATTTCTTCAGTTTGTGTCTTTTTCATTACTTCTATTTTAATTTGCAGGTCTTGAACTGTTTTCTTCACCTGTTTGATTGCTTTTTCTTGGTTTTCTTTAATAGATTTATTGACTTCTTCCAATTTTTTGTCTTTTCCTTGCTTTCTTTAAGGGATTTTTAATTTCCTCTTTGAAGGCCTCTATCATCTTCATAAGGTTATTTTTAAGGTTGTTTTCTTCTACTTCTTCTATGTTGTGATGTTCAGGTCTTGCTGTTGTAGAACTGCTAGGTTTTGGTGGTGACATATTGCTCTTNATGTTATTGTATGTATTCTTGCACTGGA
This sequence comes from Neotoma lepida, assembly GCA_001675575.1. Lineage (NCBI taxonomy): Eukaryota > Metazoa > Chordata > Mammalia > Rodentia > Cricetidae > Neotoma > Neotoma lepida. The sequence goes on from LZPO01046249.1 coordinate 13,770, forward strand.
GTCTACCTGTCTCTTCCTCCAATCCGTGCAAGAGGTGCCTGTGTCTGAGGGAGCTGCTCTTGGTCCAATCTGTGTTGGCTGTGTCTATGTCTCAGGGGGCCAGTTTTGGTCCAATTGGCATCTAGGTCCAATCAGAGCTCCTCGTCAAATTGGAGCTGGCAGATTCTGTGTTTCAGGTAGCCTCTGAGGTCACAGGGTGATGAGTGGGTTTGGGGGAGGGAAGTGGGTGTTGTAGATTGCAGGGTCCCCTGGGGGAGCATTGGTTGGGGGGTTCCCACAGGAGTCTTCCCTGCTGGCCTGCAACTGGGGCAGCAATGGGTGGTGAGGGGGCCATGGATTGTGCCCCTGGTTCTAGGTCCTAGAGACAGGACTCTCTGGCTAGAAGCTCCAGGGGTTCAACTG
>LZPO01046251.1:0-14139 GCA_001675575.1 Neotoma lepida
CTTTTTTTTTCTTTCTTCTTATTTTTTCTGTTGTTTTTGTTGAACTGAATGTGATATGAAGAAAACAGAATATAGCAAAAAATAATTATGCCCTCTGCCTAGACCCAAAGCAGTGGGACTTATACCTGTCCAGCTGATGTGTTCATTCTGGAAAACAATGTCACTGATGTCATTCTGGAAAGTGAACTTTGAATTTTTTAAAAACATTTATGGCATTTTCTTATGTTTCCTGGAAGTTATGAAAGAGAACAGACTGAGAGCTGACAATAGTTTAACTGAGGACCCAATATGGCATAGTATGCTTAGGGAGGTGTGTGTAAGGGTGCTCTTAATTTCAAAATTTGTCACCACAGGGGGGAAAAGAGGAAAAACTAAAGCCATTGAGGATTCCATTCTTATCTTTCTGAAATTCTTGAAATGTTTGAATCCTGATCCTTCCTCTGACTCCCAGAACCTTTTTCTTTCTCAACTCCTTGGCTGTAGTTCTCTCTTTTCTTTTGAAGGCTCCTTCTCCTTGGCTAACCTTTACAACTGATGATGATCCTCAGCCCAAGTTAATTTATGGTCTGCACAGTTCTTAAGACATCCCATCTCATTTCATCCAGCACAAAGCTGCAAGCAATATCCATGTGCTGGTATCTGCCCAAGAAATCTCTTCACCTGTCATCTCTCTCCTGCCCTCCATACCCATATTTGTTCATAGTCACTTGCCATCATGTTGGCTCATGATACATGTGCAGGTAACTCCTGGGGGTTCTTAATATAGTCAATTTTTCAGACAGGGTTGTTGTGAGAATTCCTGGTAAATAATATCTATTCCCTTCTCCTAAGATTCTAATGATGAACCAAATTATGAGTTCACCAAAGTTCCTGCTGGGGAGCCAATGTGTTTCTTGGTCTTACAAAACATAGACAAGAGAGGAGATACTATTGGTAGAAATGTGAGTGACCAAAAAGCAGCCACACTGGAAGGTCTTCACCCAGCATGGAAAGCATGGGTGATGGCTTCTCTGTAGCCAAATAAATGGAGCCCCCTCTCAATTAACCTCAACTAGCCTATGTACTCTAGTACCTGTAATTAAGGCAGAATTATATAAAAATGGCTGGGAGGAGCAGCTGGCTACTCAAGTGAGGGTCCAATGACCTCCCTGTCCCCTTCTTTTATGAGGGAAGGTCAATAGTCAGCAAATCTGATCATGACCGAGTTTGGCAAGCAGGTGCAGCTGCTCTGATGAAACCAGATGGAACATCTCATCTGAACAAGAGGTGGTCAGGAGGAGGGCTTTCTGTTGTACACTGGAAAACCAGAATGATAGACAGAGCCTTAAACTTTAATGAAGTTGTTAAATTATAGTATAAACTGATTACTTGTCCTAGAATTCTTATATTATAAAAAATAATTTTTCATTTTACTTTTAGGTGTGCATGTAAAAAGAGAAATAAATGTGTGGCACATAATTTTATACTTTAAATTACAAAAATGTATATTTCAATTGGAGTATTATATTTAACACAGATGGAATATTTACAAAATTGATTATATATTTTCCACAAAGAGGATGTCAATATAGTCAAAATCTCGTTTAATAAATCAGAGATTAAATGCAATAAGCACAAATTCTCCAACCATAACACCTCACCATCCAAATATACTCAGCTAGAGTTTTAAAATTACAACTCTTAAGAACTCCTAAATTAAACAAAACATATGTGAATCATATGCAAATTAGTGACAAATGACATCTGCAACAAGAGTTCCACCTCTCCATCCATCCAGCCACCATGATCTCTTTCAGTATCTATACAACTTGCTAAATTCTATTTTCTCCAATAGAATGTAATCTGTTGCAATTATTCTTTATTTTGTCTTCAAATTTGCTCCAAATATGACCAGCAAGAGTCCCTTCAAGTTTTCCTCTGTCATTTTGCCAGGGACAGTCATTTATTGGATATTACATTCTAGCTTGAATTAACGCAGACTCATTTTATGCATTTTAGCTCCATACAACCCTGGAAATAGATATTCCCCTAGGATAACTGAATCCATTTTATGAAGCATCACTTTTAGACACCAAACTTAGATATATAGAAGCTCTAGAGCAGCCATTGCTCTCAGGTCCTTTCAGAGATTGGCATTCATTCTTGTCTTCTGCTTTTCTGTATCAGCAACCTCCTTCCTATCACATATTGTCAAAGAGTAGTAGAGTTTTCTGATACTCAGTAATTATTTACCTCAAGGTTAGGGATCAGCTTTAGATCTAATCTATCTCTCTTCTGACCACACCTCAAAATTGCTTGAGCCTTGCTCTTCAAAATTAGGAAAATCATAAAAGACAAAGAAAAAAATTTCCATATTAAAGTATTTTAAGGAAAAAAAATCAGGACCAGCAAGATGGCTCCATTTAGGTAAAGGCACTTGTCACCAAATATGATGACCTGAGTTCTATCCCCTGGACTCACATGGTGGAAGGAGAAAACAAACACTTGCAAATTGTCCTCTGACCTTCATACCTGACATATATGCCATGGCATATGCATACTACCCTGTTGTTGGTTGTTTCTGCAATTTTGGGAGGTCCACCACTCAGCTCTCAAATAAATTACACATAGGGCTTATTCTTAATTATAACTGCCTGGCCTTAGCTTGGCTTAATTCTTGCCAGATTTCCTTAATTTAAATTATCTCATCTACCTTTTGCCTCTGGGCTTTTAACTTTCTCTTACTTCTGTAAATCTTACTCTTACTCCATGGCTTGCTGGTTGTGTAGCTGGGTGGCTGGCTCCTGATGTCCTCCTCCTTCTCTAGCTACTTCTCTTTTTCCTTCTTCCAGATTTCTCCTTCTATATATTCTCTCTGCCTGCCAGCCACACCTATCCTTTCTCCTGCTTTGCTATTGGCTGTTCAGATCTTTATTAGCCCACCAGGTGTTTCAGACAGGCACAGTAACACAGCTTCAGAGTTAAACAAATGCAACATAAACAAAAGTAACACACCTTAAAATAATATTCTACAACATTATCCTTCCACAATACACTAAATTAAATTTAATAAAAACAAACAAAACAAATAAAATAAGTTATCTTGGCTTTCATCTTGGAGCAGAAAATATTTGGATAATTGAAGCTAAGTGGTTCAACTTAGCTAATATCTTTGGATCAGTCAGTTGTATAATAGTATAATTTGTCTGAAAGTTTTGACTAATATAAAAAGTAAAATAGAGAGAAAAGAAAAAAGAAACATACATCAAGGTACTTTCTTTACATTAATAGTAGGGAAGGGTCGAAGGAAATTTACTTGGTATTCTAGAGTAATACATTTAAAATTAAAAAAAGAATTCCTATAAATGAGTTAATAACAATGAAATTAACTAGAAAAATGTTAACAATTGTTTCAAAGGGAGATATGAAGATAAGATAAATGCAACAATTAGAAAAGTAGGGAACTAGGAACCAAAATATACATTGTGAATCAATGCAAACATGTTCTCTGAATAAAATAAGCACAGTTTTGCAATGTTTGATTAAAATGAAAGTAACTGTACAGGCCACAATGTGAGGGTCATCACCATGGATACAGGCACACAATACCAACATGTTTGAACATTCAGCTGAAGTTGATGATGTAATAGGAAAATATAATTTCACTCAAGAAAATGAAGAAAATCTGAATGCTATAAGCACACACATCCTCTAATATACCTAAACACTGTGATAGTGCACAGTGGGGAAGAGAAACATCAGGGTATTGGGAAGAATCAACACTGAAAAATGTCAGTTATCCTCAACAGAATAATAAATTTAATCTCCTCTCAATCAAAATTCCATTATAGTCTTTCACATGTATTACAAATCTAATTCTAAGTTTAAATGAAAGAAAATGTTGACAAATATAACAAAGATCTCTTGGAAAAAAGGAAATAATAAGATACCATATCTATCCAAATACTATATATAAAGTGGCAATTCAGCAAAAGAATATGAATTCATCATAACATTCATCTGTGGAGAGTGATGGAGACCAGACATGGATCAATGGACACAGAAATGCTATGTGTTTCGTGTATACTGGTGTTATGAGAGTTGATTTATTTTTTATCTATTTTCTAATTTTTAAATCATGTGTATGAGTCTGCTTGTGGATGTGCATGTGAGTACAGATGCCATGGAGGCCAGAAGGGGGCACCAGATTCCCTGGAGTTAATTGTGAGCTGCCGGAAGGGGGTCTTCTGCAAGAGCAGAATGTGTTCTGAACTGCTGAGCCATCTTGGCATCCCCATTGACTTTCTCTTAGGAAAGAAAAATTTAAACATCTACCTTTTAATATTTACACAAATAAAACAAAATCCCAAATATAATTAAGCTCTAAAACTTCTTTGAAAATTATGTTTATTCAGGATACTTAGGAAAAGCATTTCTGGAATCCTAGAATAAGATAGATCTCCTCATGCATGACACAAATTGAAAATACTACATGAAAAAGACTTTTTGATGAAAGAAAATGTTAGCAAAACAAAGAATATAAAAAAAAATCCCCCAACTAAAACCAAATTACACGGGAAATTGTAACTGGAGTACATTTTTATTATTTATATCTGAAAGGAATTAAAAATAAAATTCATGCAAAAGAGTCTCCCAACCCTATTGAAGAGTGGACAAACAGACCATTCACAGTACAGGTATTAAGAAATGGAGTAAACACAAGCCTGACAGAAAAGCTGATGTGAAGAAGTGAGAGTGGGGGAAAAGAACTCTCTTTTAAAATCATTGGTGAAAAATTGGTTCTCTGCCAGGCAGTGGTGGTGCACGCCTTTAATCCCAACCCTCAGGAGGCAGAGGCAAGTGGATCTCCATGAACAGCCTGGTTGGGCTACAGAGTGAGTTCCAGGACACAGAGAAACCTTGTTTCAAATACAAGAAAACAAAAGGAAGAAAGAAAAATGGGTTCTCATAGCTGCTTTGACAAGGAAGGCGTTTTAGTCTTGCTAACCTGAAGCAAAGAGTTCTCTTTGGCTTACGAAGTGCAGCTACTTTCACTTAATATGGGATGGGATATAGTATGTGAGCAGAGATGTGTGCTTGTTGTGACCTAGCAAGAATATTTAGTGTGAAGCCGTTCATCAGAATACACAGAAAAACAGTACATATGATAGACTCAGATGGGATCTATTTGTGTAATTGGTCTGAAAGAACTGTCAGAACACAATGTTGGATGGCAAAAGTCAGCTTATGGGGAATATATGTGGTACCCATGCTGGTCAGTTTTTGTCAACTTGACACTTAAGATCACAAGGTGAAAGGGGACCTGAATTTAAGAACTGCCTCCATCAGATTGTCCCATGGGCACAACTATGGGGTATTTTCTTACTTAGTAGTTGATGTCAGAGGGTCCATCCCACTGTGGTAGTGCCACCCCAAGGCAGGTGGGCCAGGGCTGAATAAGAGAAGTGGCTGGATCAGTAAGCAATGTTTCTCCATAGTCTCTGCTTTAATCCAGATTCCAGGTTCCTGCCTTGAGTTTCTGCCCTGACTTCCCCCACTGATGGAGGGTGACCTGGGAGTTTAAAGATAAAATAAGCCATTTCCTCCCCAAGTTTCTTCTGGTCCTGGCGTTTACCTAGCAACAGAAAACCTAACTAGATCAGTATCAGTATTGTATTATTAAAATAAATGGGCCAGTTAGGTAGCTCAGCAGGTATAGGTGCTCGGTGTCAAATTAGAGAACTTGAATTTGATGCTTAGAATCCAAATAGTAGAATGAGAGACTCTGACAAGTGGCATGTTCATGCCCCACATCCACATAAATAAATGCATTTTTATTTAAAAATAAACTAAACTTCCACAAGGACTTGGGAGATCACTCCAAGGTTAAAGGGTTCTTCCCCAGAGCCCACTTAAATGCCATATGGGCATTGCAGACTACCTGTAATTCCAGTGCTTGGAAGGCAGAAACAAGAGCTCCCTGTGGCAGGGTGGCTGGCCATGCTAGCCTTATTGGTGAGTGCTGGGTTCAACAGAAAGATCCTGCCTCAGAGAATAAAGTGAAGAGTGTTAGAAGGAGACTTCCCAAGTTAACTTTGAGCCTCCTCACATACATGTACATTATGTGCATGCACACACATATTCCCACACTCCTGTGAATATGTACACAGACATTATATGCACACCACACACATGTATGCATGGAAGAAAGATAAAGAATTTGAACAATAAAATATTAGACTACTTACTATACACAACCAATGTAAGTGAAAAGATGAACTAGCTATACCTAACCAATTCAATGAACAACAACAAAAAAGTCATTTTATCCTTAGGGGATGGAGAAGATCAAAGATTATCATTAAGAGTGACAGATTACTCTATTTTTACTATTCAACTTTTTACATCAATTCAAATGACACTGTTGTACATGAAAATATTTTTAATTTTTCACAAAGAAAAATAGCAGTTATTTGTTCTATAGCAATAAGTAATATATATTACATTCACATAATTTAAGGATTTCAAAGACTACTTTACTGATAAATAATAACATAATATTGTCATTTCCACTTTTCTGTACATATGTATATCTTTATGTAGCTAGGTCTAAAAAAATCATCATTTAATTATGTATATTTAATTTTATGTAATATTGTATTCCTAAAAAGTTGAATTTAAATATTATCCTGAATTAAATAACATTATAAATGTACTCACAGAGTACAGTTATTGAATAAAATATCCTATAGTGAGTTATTTTATAAAGTGATATGGACTCCATAAAACTTGAGTTGTGGGTAAGAACTTTATGNAATCATTGTTACAGGACTGAAGACAGCTCAGCATGCCAGTTTTTGTCCCTTCTCTCTGTTAGATGAGAAAAACAGTTAATATAGAGAGCATTTATTTATGTTCTTAGACCAATTCACTTTTTATAAGAAGCATTGCTAGGATGCAGTCCTTTGAATTAAATATTAAAAATCTTCCACTGATTTCTTCTCAAATCATCAAAATCTCCTTGGGAAACTGTCTGGGAGAAGCTATATTCTTATATTTTAATTTTATTGCAAAAAATTGATTATTTTTGATAAGTGCTGATACAAGGTAAGGATCTTAGGCTTGTGGTCAAGTCAATTTTACTAGCAGCCTCGGGGAAACTTCAGGACCCTAAAGGACTACCTAGGCTAAATGACTTCTTAGCAGGCTTATGCAAATCCTGTGGAGGCCCTTTCTTAGCTGACCCACATGTTACAGTTCATCTCCAGGTACATTATGCCATGGTTCGTAGTAAAAGATATGCACAGGATTGCAAAGTACAGAAGGGAGAGGAGAAATTTCCCATAAGCCAAGGGAGAAAAAAACAGAAAATTACACCAGATTACTCTGCTAGCTATCTTTCTTCAAAAAGACATATAGCTAAGGACTGCTGTCACATAGTTTGTATATTTTTTTCCAGTGTATCTCTTGGATTTCAAGGCTCACAGTAGAAGCATATAAACAAACAAGCAGATAATATTTTTCAAAAGCTAAAAAGACACAGATTAGGTCAGGAGACAGTTTCAGGCAACTAGAATATATAAAAAAGAACTTCCTGGAATTAGCCATTTTGCTAATACAAAAATCGTTTATGAAGTTAGACAGTGGTACTATTACTTAGGATAACTTGAACTCTGTCAGTTAGCTCTGATGAAACTATGCAAACATAAGCTCCCAACTGGCTATTTTTACCAATAGGGTATCTTGAGTTTTTTTTTTTCTTGTGTCTAAACTACTAACAAATTCTTTTTTAAAAGGTTGATTTGTTTTCTTGTACATGTGCAAGCCTATGTGTGGCTTTTGTGTACCATGTGTGCATTTCCAATGTGTTCTTAAAGGAACACACATTGAGCTAATGTTTAGTGCTCAAGGGAGAGCACTAAAAAGTAAAGTACCAAGGTGTTCAGGAGTGAACAGTGGAGCTGGAGATGAGCAAAGTTTTAAGCAAGGAGATTTGCCTTCAACCCTTTTAGCCTATGGTAAAAACTGTAATGCCATTTCTTTAAAAATTATCAACCACTGATGTCATTTTAAAAATACAGAAAAAGTGAAACTAACTCTTAATTTGCCATAATCCTACTTCATCATCATGGTGGTTCTCATGTTCTTTGTCTGTACGTTGGGAATAATTGCCTTCTATCAAAAAATGTGATGTCCAAATCCTATCAAAATGAGCCAATTTGCATTTCAAAAATTGAAGAATTAACCATGAGCAACATCATGAACTGAGTATGTCTTCCTTGGATTGAGATTCTATCAACAGAAAGAGTCAGTTTAGAGCTAATCACATTAGTTCTCAAACAGAACCATGAATGGGTTTTTTATAATAAAAATGAAGGAAATTATATTCAAGGCCAGAGTTTCCATTTCATGAGGAATGGTTTTTCAATAGTGGCAAACTGTCTTCCTCATGCATGTCACTGTGATGAACTGAGCATGCATTCTTCTTGTGCCATCAGGAAAAATGAAGCCAGTCAGAAAGTACAAGAATGTCCAAATGCGTATAAGTAAACAACGTATCTACATATGGAGCTTCAGGCAAACCCAGCAACTGCTGTGGTGGGCCAGCCACGCCAGGAGCAGGGGGAGCAGAGAGTTCCTTATTCCAGAAATCACGAGAGCTGTCTGCTGGTGACTCACAAATGAGTTCTCTCAGAAAAATTCCATCTGTCAAATGGAACAGCTTCACTCCGGATCAGGACTCATCTTCAAAGGCAGCTCAGAGCCAGCCCGGGTCAGAACAGGTGTTCAAATGCACAGTGCCCTTGCTTTAATTAAGGACAACTGCCAAGGACCACTCTAGGTTCAGAGTTAAGGCTCTCCCCCATCTGCTTGTCTGGCACCCACACAGTGTACAATACTCCTGAGAACACACCGCAGCACAGAGCTCTTTCTAGGAATCCTTTCCAAGGAGGCCAGCCTAAAACAGGATGCCAGAGACTGACATTAGGAACATTCTCTTTCTGTAGCTTGTGTACAGTAGAGAGTCAAGAGATATCAAATTTAGTAAATCAGAGCATCAGCAGCAGAAAAGGGAGATTTAACATTAGGAAAGAAATCTATAAATAAACATGGAAACTGATTTCAGCAAAATGATAGTGATTAGACTGCGGCCTGAAAGAACATACATTTCCCTACAGCACCTTTTGTGATTGTCAGTTAAATGTGTTCGTGGCTTTGAATGGTTTAAGGAGAAAGATCTGTTTGAGTGTTCACATTTATCTCTTCAAATATAATACAATGTTCTATGACATGTAAAGAGCCAGCATTGAACCCTTTAAAGTTGAAAATAAGCAAAAGGTAAACAAATGCATCAAAGAAAAGAGGGTCAAAACCATGACTTTAAATATCAATCAAATAGACAAGATGGAGTGGCAAAGCTCAGTGGTCAGCACATGTTTGTCATGTATGAAAGCCTGGGCTCAATCCCCAGCACCTCCAATATGTAAATAAATATTAGTCAAGGACAAGGAGACTGTATAGATTGATATAATTTAATGAGCTCTCCTAATCTGCCTCCTAACCCTCATGCTCACAAGTCCCATAAACATTAGAGAAGGAGGTAAATCTTTAAGAAATTCTGAACATTTCCTCTAATGTTTCCCCTCCTAATACAACTTCACCCAGTTTTAAAAAGATAACTCAAACGAGTCCATGAGGCTATGAAGAGAAAATTCTTTCAAACAGAAGTTCTGACTGCCATGCTAATATCAGAAGAAATCTGTGTTCACCACGTTTAAAGCCTTCCAGCTGTCCTAAGAGAAAGTCAAGCAGGATCTCCGTTTGCAAATAGTAAACTGAATCCCCAAAGCAGCAGATGTGTATAACAACATAAAGGAGAGAGAGCAATGTTGGTATAGACACAACCCAGTTGAACGTCGTTGCCCCCAATCATAGTGTATANACATACATGCACACCATATAAATGTATGTACATGCATACTTTTTTTTACTACAGTGATGGGGAAACCACTCAATGCACCATCTTTGCACTAGAGGGTAAGAGAGCCAGACTTCTGAGGTAGGGAGGTAGGTATGGTAGCACATGGCTGGAATACTAGCATTCCAGAGGCTGAGGAAAGAGTATTACAAGTTCAAGGCAGAAGAAAGAAAGGAAAGAAGGAAGGATATGGGGGAAAGAAAAAAGGAGAGAGGAAAAGAGAAAGATGAGAAAGAGGGAGGGGGGAGGGAAACATATCTCAGATAATATGATATAGCAAAGAAAGCTCATCCAAATGTCTGAAAGACAAAGAAAATATTCCAGAGAGATGCCACCCATGCAAGCGAGAAGCCATACAGCAGGAGGAGAGTCTGAGCAAACACAAGAGGAAGATGAGAAGGAGGAGTGAAGGAAGAAAAGAAGGAAAGGAAGGAGGTGAGATGAAAATGGTGAGCAAGAGCGCTGTGGACAACTTACTCTTTACTGTTGGGTCAACATTCAAAATATGTCAACATAAGTCATCATATTAATAAAATAAAAACTGAAAACCATTTTATCAGATTGCCTCAAAGAAGTAGGAAATCCATTCAAAAAGCTCCAACACCCACTCATGACAAACTCAATTCCTTAGGTGGTATTAGTAAAATGGGAAGATCTGAGAAACATAACCAAAGAAGAGACATGGGAAGAAGAAAGCTCACCAAACCTGTACACAATACAAATACAAATACAATACAAATAGACTGAGCAAGGCCTTGTGATTAAACACATACTCATCTACTACCAAAGCCCAGTGGATTCATTTAAATGTGAAAGGCTTGGTCTGATGGGCACAAACAGTATTTAAAAAAATCACTCAACATCACAATGAATAGCTTACTTCATTTTTATAAAATTTTCTATAACTCCATGCCAGTATCTATTGCCACCGGCACTCTGGGCGTAGGCAGAACCAGTCCAGCTGGTCTCTCCCTGGGGCTGAGCGGGATGGTGAATGTCGCAGCCCATCCCCCAATCCCCCGGAGTTAAACACACTGGACCAGGAGTCTGTCGAAGCAGGAACTTGTTTTTTATTAAATCAGGCATGGCTTATAAAGGGTAGGGTGAAGGGGAAGGGGTCTTGGGGTGACAGGGTTGGGGTAAGGGTAGAGGGCCAATGAGATTTCTCCACAATAGCGGTAGCTAGGTAGGGGCGGTCTTGGTGGTCGGGTTGTGCAGAGTCACTCCTAGGCCAGAGTCGTGGTCCAGAGACAGGTCACCAAACTCGAGTCAGGCTCAGGAAGTTACACTGGGCCTCACACCCGGGCCTTATGAGGCCCAACAACTCCAGAACTCTATTTGCCTTCTTCTTCTGGTCCCTAACAATTTTTTTTTAAGATTTGTTTTTCATTATGTGTGATGCATGTGCTGTGTGAGGGAGTGTACACTTGTGAGTACAGGTACCATATAGACCAAAAGAGGGCATCAGATCCCTTGGAGCTGGGTTGCAGACACTCACAACATAGGGGCTGAGCACTTCTGGGCCATCTCTGAAGCCTCACCAATCATAATTTTATCTCTTTCTGGTGTTATTTTCTGACTTTTATACATATTGTTATTTGTTTTCTTTGGCTATAAAGACCTTGGAAACACTATCTTGGTCTTCCCTTGGAGCTGGATGCAGATTCCTATGGCTGCTCCCCAGTAACAACTCGTTAAATAAAATGGACCAAGATGCCATTCTAAAAGGCAGAGTATGAGCCAGACAAGAGGTTTGCATTCTTAGCGGGCCTTAGTCTTTAATTTCATGTCTGCAGAAGTCTCCACATCCTTCACTTTTAGTGTCCTTTCCTCTTAAATGAAGGAATTGGAATTTGTTATAGGGTCTTAAGATTCCTCCCAGCTGTGAATTTATATTTTGTTATGAATTTTTGAAGATTAACTTGAAAATGACTTGTCTCTTGCATACATGAACAATGCCATGGCTGTCACAGCCAGACATTGTTTTCACCATCATGTTACAGATGAAGAAGAAGCTACTTTCAGGTCCCCAGTAGAAACTGTGACAATGGCAGAAACAGGTGTTGAAAGTAGGGCATCTTATAGGACTTCCCACATCTTGTGGTAATGCCAAAGAGCAAAAGAACAAAGAAATTTGGGTAAGATAAGAGTGTCACAGGTGTGCCTACAGTTTAAAGGGTTCAGTGCTATGGAACTCACACAGTTGGGAGGGAAGGAAACAGAGCTACACCCCCCCCCCGACTACACACACATACACACTCTTTTTAGAGACTAGATTTACATAGGAACTGTTTCCAGTGTGGGACCAGCCTAATGATTTTATCTCATTCTCTATCTGACTTCCCTCCAGTGAATCTTGTAAAGGAACCAGCTACCTGATCCTTTAATCCTGCTAACATTTTATAAAAGAAGATTCAAATTAGTTTTGCTTATTCCAGATGCTTTATATGCAAATGAGCCTCAGAGTTGGTGGCTGAGTATAAGCAGACGCCATGATGTGTTGGAGGAAATACTCCCACCTGACAACCTTCCCCNAAACAACGGTAGCATTCTTCTTCTCCATGCTGCTGCTGGCTCCCTCCTCCCAAGGGAAGGCTTTGAGAATGCTCAGGTATCCACTGTGCAACTCTTTGATTCCCTAGGATGAACTTCAGATTCCTTGTCTGTGTAATTGTCTTCCACTTTCCCCAAACAACATGTGGATCACTAGCCCCACCTTCTATAAAAAGCATTACCTATGCAGTATTAATCAGAGTTTGCAAGTCAAATATTAAGATCATTCCTTGGGGTAATTCGATGGTACAACACTGCCATTTGATTTTCCCCTTTGCAACTCTAACTAGACAAGAGAGACTGAAAATGTTGAGCTAGAAATTATTTATTTAGAGCCACAAGCCAACACACATAGACTCTGGTTAAAGATTGCTTAATCTCCTTCTAACAAAAGTGGCATCTTAATGCAGAATGGTGTAACACTCCAACCTTGCCCGTGGGCCAGCGCTTCCATTCTCCCATGTAGCCTGGCATTTGCCCTTCAGCATTCCCACAATGCTCCACTACAAATGCTTCGAAGTGCTCTTAATTTCAAATGATTTATTGGGGACAAGTGGGAGACCCATCCAACCTGTGTCTGTTTGTATTTGGCTTCCCATGTTTCTGGGGGTGATTACAAGAAGATNTCTTACACTATAAAGTGGGAATGGGGAAAAGAGAATAGTTAAGTCCAAGGACAGCGACTAAATTGCTAACTGTCAAGGGAACAGTTACACAACTCCCTTGGAGTGATTTGTTGAGGTTGGTCTAGTTGGGTTATTCAGAGTAGAGGACTAGCCCTGGTAAGACAAGGTAGTGACAACATAGTGGCACTGACCAATGTTTCTGCACACTCCTCTCCCACAGCCATTGCTTATGTTAACTACAGTTTCCGCACACCATGGAGGTTACATCTTTCTGTGTCTCTAGCATTTGTCTATGAGCTACTCATAAGAAAGGTCCTAAGTTGAATATTCTGATGATTCTGCAGAATGCCAAACAAATAATAGATACTCAAGAAAAATGTTAAACATGTGGAAATTAGTTCCAACCATATTTCAGCTAAAGCAGGTGCAGCTTAATGAAGTGGGTGCTATATTTAAATAGTGGAATCTGACTCAAACACACTGCTTGAGCTTTCACCACCAGTTATCCTTGCATAGAATAGCTAGAAGTTGAAGCATTGCACATCCCCACAGAACTTTCCGCAGTAATAGAAATGTTCTAGATCTGAGTTGTCTAATACAGTAACCACTCAGCAATGTAGCCACTGGTCACTTGAATTTCAATACTACCTAATTTTGATAAAGTAGTTTACACAGAAGCATGGGACTTAAAGTTACTTATGGGACAGCATAGGTTTGGAGATGTCCCCAGGAACAACTCTTTGATGCTTTGCAGAGGAAAAAGTGGGGGCGTGTACTTGTTGTGTTTTAAGGGGTCACAATCCAGCTCATGGTCAGCATAGCAACCATAGCAGACCTCAGTTGGAGTCTTTGGCTTTGCTCTCACTAGCTATGTGACCTTGAACAGCTTGATGTTATTATTGGCATGCGGAGTTGCCCATCCTGCCAAGCATGTCAGGATGAAAACCTCAAATTTTTGGAGAAGATAGAATAAAATGTCAACATCATTCTAAAAATGAGTTG
>LZPO01046257.1:0-11210 GCA_001675575.1 Neotoma lepida
CCTTAACCACTTGTAAACTGGCTGTTACAGAATAGAAAGTGGGGTTTCATGCCATCATTCTGTCCTTTTTCTGGTTTTGTGCATGTTAGACTAGTCACCTCTATTGCATCTGGAAAGCCCCATGTCTTACGCGCTTCCCTCTAGAGTTCTACATCAACCACACCCCCCATACCTTTCCCCTCTCATACACAGGCTTCAGAGTTTGGCACACCAACTCTGTGGTGTGGTCCTTCNGCTAACAAACTTTGTGCTTTTGGGAAGATTACTCAGTATTTCTGACTTACTGGTTTCTTTACTGAAAACTGTAAAACAGTACTGATAGCTAGTAATTAGTATTGGTAAGTGGATTAAGAGATTTGCATAAGTGTCCAACACAGCATCTGGAACACAGTGAGCAGAGTTGGATACCAATTGCCTTTCATTCCTGCTTATAACTTGTCCGTGATCTCTAGCTTTGGAGTAGTCTCCATTTCTGTGGTATCAGGCCCAAGGACAGTCCCATTAATATGCAATTGTCATTTACCCCAAACCACACCATGCACTCACTTCTTTCTCTGGATATCTTGAGATTCTAGGTACCACTAGTGGGAGTGTTGGGATTTTTATTTTGAAAGCAAAGATCAAGAGACAAATTAGTTATATAATGAAAAACAGATATCTCGGAATCGGGGCATCCTAATCTTGGAGTTATTTTGCAGAAGCATTTGCCGTACATAGCATCACTGTCAAAGAACTAGGCAGGAACTCAATCAACAGATGGGACAAGAGATAATAAGTTCTGCAAGTTCAGAGTCTGCTGGGAACTGGGTCACATTAAATGACAACATAATATAGAGTTCGAGGCATCCAAAGTCCCATGACCTGGGAAAAATCATGTTTTGATCCAACTTAGGATCCATATGCAACTGCTGTAACATAAACAGCAACATACCCTGACTTAAGTAATTAAGTCAGAGGGTACTCAAATGTTAGAAAAGAAAATGCATGTTTAGAAATGGCAGCCATTATTAAGTGTTTCTCTGCCATATGCCCACAAATATTCTTTTTCCTTCTTTTCCAAATCTTTCCAATCAAGAGAAATCAGCCAGTTTGTTGGCCTTGGCAAAGTTTAAATAATGACACAGTTTAAATTCTTGGATTTTAAAAGAACATAGATGCACATGTTGGAATTCTTCTAATTTAAAATATCAACCNTCTACTTAATTAAATCACTGGACGTTTTTAAAAATCCATTTGTGAGTCTTTAATACAGCTTGAGACCATTAGCTTAGGTTGTTCCAGGTATTTGAAAATTCATATTCTAAAATATAAATTCTGAATTACTGTAGTTTTAAAAAGTAAATACCATAGAGTACTTTACTATTTAAAAAGTCGGAGGATAATAAAATTATAAACTTCAAACACCATAACATTATTGTCTGGCAACTGACCTCCCTCAAAGAGTTTAATCTGTGCAAACAATAAAAAATCCACCAATTCTGTCTGCATTCCTTTTCTTCCCTTCCCCCTCTCCTACCTCTGCTGCATATTACATCAGTCAAACACTGGGATTCATTAATCATACTTCCAACCTTTCACAGGCAGTTTAGCTATAGTCTTGTGGTTCCCAACTCATTTGTGAATGGCAGTGCCCTTCCCTGGGAGCATTAAATCACAGGCGGTTTGTGCTCCAAATGCCTTTATCCTTTCAACATGGATGAATGAGTTCCCTAGAAAGGTTTAAACAAATGAATTGCCTGACACTGGTTGCCATCCACAGCCTTATTTGACACTGATAAATTTCCAAGAGGGGGAACTCAATCTGTAACTGTTAAGTATCTAGTGCTAGACTGCAAAACATTTTGGCCATTCATTTTCAACTTGATTATTAACTGCAGTTCTTTTTCATTTTCTATAGCTAAAATAATCTTTGAAAGTGTTCTTTTATTTCTATTCTAGATCCCTGCTACGTATTACATTTGAATACAAAATGTCCCCATAGCCTCATGCATTAACACTTGGTCCTCAGCAGGTGATGTTGTTTTGGGAAGTGCTGGGCACTTTGGGCTGTTGGGACTGGATGAAATACAAGGGGTGTGCCTTTGAAGGCTAGAGCTGCTCTCTGTCTGCTCTCACTCTTTGCATCCTGTTCAGCATGAAGACTCAACTCTATCACTTACTCAGTGTATCATGATGCTCTCTGCCCACATGCCTGGGACCCAGTGCCTGACTGAACCCACCGAAACCCTGATTCTGAACAAACCCATCTTCTTTTAGTTGTTAATGCCAAGGATTTTGCCAGAGACCAGAAAAGTAATAAATATTATGTGTGTCTATGGGCCAGTGGGCATCATCTCATCCAGGGAGCTTGTCTGAAATGTCTAATATCAGGCTCCTTCCAAGACCTAGAACACTAGAATCTTCATTTTAGCAAGGTTCTCAGATTACTGAAGTGCAGTCTGAGAAGCAAGAGTCCATTTAGCTCCTTTGTGATGGGATCTGAGGAGATAACCAGCCCCCTGGTGTGATGTCTCTGTCATCTGGCCCCTGCCTCTTCTCAGCTCCACTCTCCTTCATGTCCACCTTCTAGTTATGCTATCTATCATGACAGCTACCAGTCACACATGGCTACTGAGCANTTGAGTGGGCTCACTGTGAACTGAGACATACCGTAAGTGGAAAATACATGCAGAATTTCAAAGGTTCAATGAAGAAAGAGCATACACTATTTCCTAATTTTTTGTGTTGATGACAAACTAAAATGATGCATATATGCCTGCCTGTCTGCCTGCCTACCTGCCTGTCTATCTATCTATCTATCTATCTATCTATCTATCTATCTATCTATCTATCTATCTATCTATCTATCTATCTATCATCTATCTGGCAAAATATCTGTCCTATTTAGATTTCTACTGATATGATAAACACTGTGACCAAAAGCAACTTGGGGTAGAAAGGGTTTATTTCAGCTTACAGTTATAGTTCATTATTGAGGGAAGTCATAGCAGGAACTCAAGGCAGGAATCTTGAGGCAGGAACTGAATCTGAGGCCATGGAGAAACACTGCTCAATGGCTTGCTCCTCAGGTCTTGTTCAGCCTGTTTTCTTTTACAGCCCAAGACCACCTGCCCACAGTGAGCCTTATACTTGTATTCAANTTGCTAATTGCTATCAGGTTATTTTGCTTATTATGCTGGGAATTTGGTGACCTTGTTGTTGTTAGCATCTCTGATCTTGGACCTGTGACTCTTCTGTTTGCACTTTATAAGTGCTGGGATTAAGGCACGGGCCATCTCAGTCAGTTTTATGTGGTGCTTGGAACTGAACCCAGGGCTTCATGCATGCATGCTAGGCAAGCTCACTACTCACTGAGCTGCAATCCCAACCCAAGCTTGAAGACTAGTAATAAAGAAAATTAAGTTATAATAAAGAATAGATCAAATCTTCACCTTTGGAAAACAGCGCTAACAGTTGAAACAACATTGATATGGTGGTCATAGTTTGCAAATTCTAATATGGGTTTGGTTTGTAATGCAACTTTAACAGGATTCTCTGCCTTTCTGAGTTTGGTTTCTTCATCAAGGCGGCATTTGGAGCACAAGGTATCTTCCAATCCATAGATTTTGGTGAATTTTGTTTTCTCTACTTTGCATTTCCTTGTAGATATTGAAGGATAAAGAATAACACCATTTCTTAAGATGGCTTTTGTTCACTTTACATACCAAAAGGTGAAGAAATAAACCAAGAGAACAGAAATTTTATAATATCCCTTTTAGTTCCTGTTCCCTAAATATCAATAGCTCTCTTTTAAAAAATGCCAAGAAGGAAAAAAATCTGAATAAATGAAAAGCCAAATAAAAGTCTCTGCAGTTACAAGCTTTTATAACCCAATAAAACTTAAGAATCAGACCTTGAGGGGATGGTTGCCAACTCTTGCAGAATGAAACAGTTGACATGTGTTCAATTTTGATTCTGAAAACTCATGAAATACTGACTTAATAATTGTCTATCAAAGCAACAAGCAACACTACGGTGTAGAGTAAGATCACTCCTGGAAGGCTACCTGGAAGCTGTCCATTTGATTCTTTCTTATTTTTAGCTGGGGTTAAAATTGGCAATGACCTTGGAGGAGGGAAGACAGCTTTAACACATTAAAATTAAATTAAATTAAATTAAAATGACACAGCTCACAAACTTGATAGGGAACAAGCACATTCTCCAGTCTAACCAAAGTGTTTGATGTAGAGAGAGCAGACCAAAAATAGCAAAGATGTAGGTGTCGCCAACTTAGAAACACTTTAGAAAGCCTTTGATGATCATCACTCCTCAGAAAAGGTTTTATTTAAAATACCAGAAGAGTGGGGATATCAACCTTTAGGGATCTAAATCTCAATTTAATATCACTAGATATCCATTTCCATTTTACCAGAATCCAAAAAGCCCCAGAGTCCAAAAGAATTACAGACTGCATTATCTTCTCAGCATTCTGAAGAAATTAGAAAATTATCCCTAGATTGCTTCTAAGATACAAGCAACACTGAAATGTTAACAAGTGGACAGTTTAACAGGTAGAGGCAGGCTTGTAGTGGCTGTTAGTAACATTGTGAGTTTTCCAGGCAATAAAATTATTTGTGCATATTCCTCTGTAGGACAGGGCCAGAACCCTTTTTTTAACCACAGTCTATGATCCAGTTCTATTGATATATAAGTACATACAGGTGTGTAACACACACACCCCTCTATCTACTTCTATATGCTTACATGATATAAGCATGCCTAAAAACAGCT
The DNA here is from genome assembly GCA_001675575.1 of Neotoma lepida. Classification (NCBI taxonomy): domain Eukaryota; kingdom Metazoa; phylum Chordata; class Mammalia; order Rodentia; family Cricetidae; genus Neotoma; species Neotoma lepida. The sequence goes on from LZPO01046257.1 coordinate 4,771, forward strand.
TCTTTGGGCATGTGTTCAAATGTCACACTATCAGATAACTTCCCTGACTATTCTTAATTAAATGGGCCACTAGCCAGCTCATTTTCCCTCTCTCCCTCTTGCCTTTTTTCCTTTTTTTTCATAATACTTATCACCACCCACATATATTGAAGGATGTGCTATAACTCTTGTGAGTCACCATCATAGTTCTCACTTTCACCCAAGTGGACCTGGAGATAACAGAAGGGTTTATGTGAGGAGGGGCATGACCTCCCTGACATTGTAAAAGGACCAGTGTAGTATCTGTTTAAGAAGAGAGTTTCCATGCAAAGAACCAGACACAGGGAATCACTCAGAGGCTGCTGGAACAAATCAGGAGTATAGTGAACATGAGATGTACTAGGCTGGTGGCAATGGAGGTGGCAACATGTGGTCAGAAACAGTTAAGGACTTGACAACAGGCTCTTCAAATATTTGTTGTAAAAGAAGATTCAAGAATGGCTGTACAGCTTAATAGCAGAAATATGGTGCAGTTTTCAATTGGTGTGGGGAACGATGAGGGTGGAGGATAGTTGGGTATCAGAAGGTGAGCAGCACGGTGTTGGATAGATATTGGTCTACTGAAATAGGAAGGCTGAAAAACAGCCACTTGAGCAGAGTCTGGGAAGTGGGCTGAATGGGGAAGGTAAGACCGATGTTATTTCAGAAAACACGCTGTTTAACGCCGTGATAGCACATGNCATGACCGCAGGAGTCAGTGTGAGTCGGGGAGAAGGGATGAGTATGATGCTGGTTCTCAGATGCTCCAGTATGAAAGGACCAGGGACAGGACAAGGGCCCAAAAGAGGCTGGGAATAATGACTCTGGTGGGAATCCAAGAGAAGTGAATGCCCTGGAAGTCACGCATGTGATTTTCCGTGTGAGTGGTATGGAAAGTGACAAATTGTTGGCAGGCCAGGTAAGATAATGATGGAAAATTAAACCTCAACTTTAAATGCATGGGAGCTACTAGTGTTTTCAAGAAGGGTGAAGACAAAACCAGGTCATTCAAGAGGGCAGGAGGACGGACACTGGAAACAGGGCACATTAAGGAAAAGGAACAAAGGAATGGTGGTGGTTGGTTTCTTACGAAGGCTTGATAAATTGTCTGGTGCTCCTGCCTATGTGTGTGTCTCCCCCCCTTTCTCCTTCAGATACCCTTGCTTCCCCAGGTCTCATCTTCTTTTCCATGTCTAATTTTCAGTCTTCTCTGACAGTTCACCTTTGTGTTTATGTCCTATGTCTGCTTTTCAGCATTTAATCAAGCCTGCCTCATTGTCATTCTACTATTCTCTTATGTGTCTTATGCCCTCCATCTCCAGTGTATTAGCTCTGGGAGGCAGAGACAATGGTTTCGATTTCATCTTTATTCTTCTAAATGACTACTAGAACATCACACAAAGGGTTGGCATCTAGTAGGGCCTTTGTCACTGCTTCCTTTCAGGTTCATTCTTGTTCTTAAATGAACTGATTGTCTCTTTAAGAATATTTTGAGAGGTAAAAATAACAACAGCTATTATGAAATGCATCTTAGAATCTTACTTCTTCTGAAAACCGTAGGTATATCTAGGTGAAATAAAGTTTAACAGCAAAGTAGAGCCCGATGCATTCCCCATGTCCCAAAGAGTTAATTCTCATTTATCATATGCCCTTCATCATCTACAAAGTTCTTGTTTCAAAGGGTAAGTGCAAAAATATTATTGCCAAGTCGCTCAAAATCTTTAAAAAATTGTCTGATCATATGTCTCCCCTCTGTGTGGTCTCCAGGAGGCCGTTTGTACAAAGTCAAGTCCTCGCATCCGCTAGGTAGTACAAACTAGAAATACTACCGTTTGTTCTGCTGGACAGTGTCAGAGCTAGCTTAATGAGTGTGAGAAGGACTTAGTGGTATTTATTTTGCTTCCTTTGCTCCCGTGAGCCCCTGGACTCAGATTGGGTTAGAGGTTGCTCTCCCCAGAGCCTTACGTACTCTCAAGCCCAAGAGGGTCACTCTCGGGAAAGCAGCACAACTCATGCAAGTCAGGAAACCCAAAGGATCATCACTCAGGACTCCCAGAACCTTCCAGAAGCAGAATGGTGATTTAACCTCTAACCCCAGCCTGACCCAGCAGTGGATTCTGAGCAACCTTTGTCAGCCTGTTAGGGGAGCCAGACTATATATCAGCGCCAAACAGCCTCTCTCCATGGTCCTCCTGATCTTTGCATGAAGACAGGTAGGCAAACCTCCAGCTTGTATCTAACTGGCCTTTGGTTAGTGTCCCAGAAAAACCTTGCTCACAGCACACTGGCATTTTTTTCCCCATTCTGGGCCTTGTGCCCTTGCATGTACAAAGAACACCCCCTATTTACCGGGATTTATTCCAAGACCCTGATGGATACCTGGAATCATGAATGGTACTGATGCTCCTCAAGTTATGATGGGCTTATGTCCCAATATGCCCATTGTTAATTGAAAATGCATTTAATATTCTAGTTGTCTCTCAACTCAATGTTTAAAACACAGTTGGTACAGTGGGGGCCTAACTCAAAGCTTATCTTACAATGAAATGTTGAATATCTCATGATATTTATTGACTGGGCCAACAGTGAAAAACAGAAGAGTTGTGTAAGATATACACTTTCACATTACTGTAAAGACAAAACAACTGTAAGCTTAACCACTAAGGAGATGACATTCCAGGATCTCTCCTGGACTAGGAAAAAATGGACCTGGTAATGCTGGGCAGTGGTAATGAGGCCCAGCTTCTAGTCATCTCTGTGATCATGGGGAAGCAGTCCACACCTTACAATGTGTGGTCTTGCTATCTGTGGTGCTCTACAGGTTAGGTGTGTTAATTATAATTTTGAGTACAATATTTTTCAACTTAATGATGGACCTAACAGGACTAATCACAGAGAAGTTTGATTCCTTATCTCTCCGAATTTACATAAACCTCACACTTCCCCCTTAGNGACAGAACTAGAGCATGGTATCTGTTTTGCAAAATTCATTACTATGGGAGGGTTGACTTTGGATTCACGAAACACATCATTTTATAAGTGAGCTACTTTTATACACAGCCATGGTTTCAAGCATGCCTGTCAGTCACTGGGCTCAGCCAGTGGGTTCAAAAGCGGACAAGAAACAAACAATGACTGTTTACATCGTGGCTGGGCACTGAAGAGCTCTGCCCTCGTGTCAGAATCAGCTGCCATGTTACTCTACTCCAGAAGAACAATTTCCAGATGTTTACTTATTTAACACTTAGACAGCCCAAGCCACTTGGCCAGGGGGTTTGTCTTCTCAGGGAAAACCTGTATTTCAGTATGAGCACTCACACTGTGCTTTTCAGAAATCAGGACTTCAATTTCCCCCTCCTTCCACTTCCTCTTCCCTGAGTGCTGATTTCTGAATCTGAAGCACATATTTTCTTCTGGAGTGAGATGATCTATGTATTAAGGGCTTTGACATGGATGGTTAAGCAAAATAACAGAACTGGACTGGAAATTATCTTTCTATTCAAAAGAGTCAACTTAGGAAGCAATGGATTCACATATGCTGAACACACACACACACACACACACACACACAGAGAGAGAGACAGAGAGACAGAGAGACAGAGAGAGACAGAGACAGAGAAGCTTTGTTTTTAGACTACCTATGAAGAACGAAAGAAACCTATTTAACAAAGTTTGCAAAAAGGGTGCAAAGTTTGCAAAAAGGGTGATGTAGAAGATGGGAGGCTGGGTATAATCAATGCATGTTGTGTGCTCAAAAATTCACATCGAACACCACGGGCACTTAATATGCATATGCACTTAATATGTAGTCATTAAAAAGAAAGCTCAGCCACATTTGTATGCAATCGGGAACTGCTTAATCTTAAAGATACATTGGGTGATGTCACCAGGCAATGATTACAAAGGTTTCCTTTCCTGGGGATGAATACTCAGTCTTCCTAGTTACCATGCTGGTATTTTTAAGCACGCAAAGACAGACAGAGACACCATATTAAGAGAAACTTTTAGGGGCTGGAGAGGTGGCTTCATGGTTAAGAGAACTTGCTGCTCTTGCAGAGGACCCTAGTTTGATTTCTGGTACCCACATCAGGTTTGATTTCCAGTACCCATATCAGAAGTCTTATAACCATGAGCAACTCTGGTTCCAGGGGATCTGATTCCTCTCCCTGCCTCCACAGGCACCTGCACACATGCACATGGTGCACATATAGAAAAGAAGGAATGCACACACATACATGCTAACAAAAATAAGTAATTTAAAAAAAATCTAGTAAGAAAAGTTCTTATTTTTCCCATGTCTAATGATACTAAATCTTAAAATGACTGTTAATAGCACAATAGAACCCTTGACCTTTGCTGGATTAACTTGTCAAGAAAGAACACCCTTAAGGAACATCAGAATTGATGTCTAGAGAATACATCTCACTGTCATATGTAAAGTGGATACTCATTAATCTCTCCTGCATAAATTAAGGCTTTATGAGTGAATAATTAAGATAATGTAAACAGTATAATACATTATGTATTACACGTAACATTCAAACAGATGAACAGAACCAGTTTAGCAAGATTTATTTTAAACACCATGTGCTAGAGGGAGTCTGGTACCTGGGAGATGAGCCTGCTTGGAGAATCTATTCTCTCAGACAGACATGCTACTTGGAAACATTTTAGTTTTGTGATGGCAGAGACTTGGCTCAATACATCACACACAAGGGAAGATGTCTCATGTATTTCTACTCCATTCAGTGGTTAGGAGGCAGGTTAAGCCTGGGCTTCTGCACGGTGCCTTAGACATCCAGGCATGAAAGAACTGCTGTCAGAGGGTTGATTCCTGAGCAGGGAGGAGAGTTTCTTCCTGTCCTTGTGTCCCCTACATGCAATCCTAGTTATTGCCTCACTACCAGCTCTGCTGTGAGCTGGGAATGGTGGTGAAGGAGAGTGGACATCGCCACCTTTTCTTGTGATAAGAAGTCTGCACTTGTGGTTGGTGAGATTCAGTATCTACTCATGTTGAGCTCTTGTGAGCTGTGCGCTTCTCATTAATGGCCTGTTTTTTCTTAGACTGTAAACTCCTAGAAGCACTCTATCTTTCCACTTTCTCATTATGCTATGTATATTCATAGATGTATATAGTGTATATATAAATAAAGATATGCATGTACAGCATACATGTGTTTATCATTCATATATACATATCATGTATGGATGAACATATATATTTGTCATGCATAGCTGTGTACACATGTATATAATATATAGAATATAAGTTATGTATCTATGTAGGAATGATCATGCATGTGCTTATTCACATATAATTATGTATTCTAATAATATATCCTATAGTGGCTATCAAACAAATATAAAACTAATTACCTGCTTTGTTGCCACTTCATCTAAATTTGGACAATAATAATTTACACATTACTATTTAACATGCTGTAGTAGGAAATGTGGATTTGAATTCAGATAATCTGAGNTTGAACCCCATATCTAGTCACTTGGGCTGATTACTCATACCTAGCATTTTCTTCCTGGGTGAAAAGGAGAAAATTTTAATGATTTTTTTCTGTTATATTTAGGAACATATGTAAAGCACCTAATGTATGATCAATGTGAACTGCTCTGACCCTTGCCATGATTTTTGCTCATGTCTTCCTCCACGATTCAAGTGAAAATGCCTTGAGATGCAAACTGCTAGTTAGGAATCAGCCTTGGATTTCCTCCTCAGAGCACATGCCTGTGACAGCTGTCGGAATGTGTCTCATCTTAAAATAAATCCATGGAATTTTGGAGTGTAATTAAATAAGTTTAAGGACATTTTGAAAAGTTACCTAACTGTTACATGAATATACCATTCCATTCATGCTCTCTGTAGTTTAACTCTCACCAAGCAAAGGGAGAAAGAAATCTGTCTTCAGATAAATAATTAATGAGTAGTGCCATTGTGTATAATTAATTCTGATAATTTCAAATAAATGTGAAACATCAATACAGACTAATGTCATATAGACTATGATCTATCTGTACAAAGTTACTCCCTGGAATCCACGACACAAAAGAATTCACAGTATGTGGATCACCCCTTCCCTCCCTGGACAGCAGATTCAGGAAAGTGACCGTCAAACACAGTGACTTCTGACTTGAAACCAGAGTTTGATATTAAACAAGCAAACACTATAAAGCGACAGGTAGCTAACTTCCACACATCCATTCATTTGCTCATTCATTTATTCAAAACCAAATCAGCTCAGACATTCTCACCCCTTTTGTGCCCCATTTGTCTTNTCTAAGTTGTGGTGGTGTTCATCATTGGGACCGTGGTTCAAAGGGAAGACTCAGAGCTGAGCACTGTAAATATTTGAACCCGGAAATGATACAGGTTGAATATAAACATTTACCTCTTTTTCTTTCTCTATCTC
>LZPO01046267.1:3786-13910 GCA_001675575.1 Neotoma lepida
AAAAAAAAAAAGAATTCTCTCATGCCCGTAAGAAGTGAATTCAATTTGACTCACGGGGGCTGCTGGTAGGAATGACTATTTCCAATACATTTTGGACACGTCATGTGCTCAATAGTCCATTAGTAGAAGGAGCTGTGTGTTTTTATTATCTCTAGTGTTAATAGAAGTACTTTATCTCACGTCTCTCTCTNCCCTTTTGTGAATCATTGGTTTGAGAGATTATATCACATGTATTCTGGTTTTTTCCCAAATTGGTATAATATCTGACACATACTCAGTAAATGAAGAAATTACAGTGAGAAAACTCAAAATTTCTGCATTTGCTCTTTATGACACCAAACATTAATTATTGCTCAGTTGATCCCTCAGAAGGCTCTGAGGTCCAAGGGGATCAATATATAATCTCATGAAAGTCTATTTAAAAATAAACATATAGTAAATGAGTTTTTTCTTCAAATTATAATAAAAAAGAATTAGAAAAATTTAATGTTAGTTATCAAAGAATTATAATTAAATAAGTTATTATTTTTTATTGTATATTGTTTTGGACTAAAAAATGGCTTACTGCCTAGCAATTCATTGAATATTTTGTTGGAGNTTAATGACAAATGATGAAGTATTAATTTAACATTTTGCTCACCTTNATTTTGGATTCTTCTGTGACTGATAAATTAATTTACTTTAAAAATACTATGGTTTATTACATTGTTGGTCAGGCTAGTAAGAGAGAGGTGAAACTTAGGAGGAATTGGAGTGAGGAGACATAGAGGGGAATGATATAAATACAGCACACATACATGAAATTAAAAAAATAAATTTAATTTAATAAAATGTGCTTCCTAATGCCTTGTACATGATACAAAAATTGAATCAAGAGTAATCAGAGAACTCAGAGGTAAGATTTAAAATTGTTAGAAGAACACATGGGAATGAATCTTCATTACCCTGGATTTGGCCGTGGTCTCTTTCACATGACACTGGAAGAATAGCAGCAAGAGAAAAGCAGATATATTGGGTTACAATGAAAATTTAAAGAATGCATCATNGTGGTAATACACAAACATGCAACCATTGTGAGAAACAGTTTGGCAATTCCTTAAATAGTTAAACTCAGAGCTACAACATGATCCAAAATTCCATTTGATGTATATACACCAAAGAACTGAAAATAGGTGTTTAAACAAAAACTTGTATATGAATGTTCATTGAAGTACTATTCATGAGAGCCAAAGGCGGAAACAACTTAAATGTCCTTCAGTGGATGCTTGAACAAAGAAAACATGTTATAAAAATGTCCAGATATAACCAATTATATACAAGAGTTATCCATTTATCTACTTCTTGGGCAACATTTCTTTTTTCTTTTTTAAAATGATTTTAAAAAATATTATTATTATTTTTACATCCTGATGGTAGTTTCCCCACCCTCCTCCCCTCATTCCTTTCTCCCTAACTCCCCTCTCTGCTTCCCCCATTCACTCCTCCCCCATTTCTATTCAGAAAAAGGAAGGCTTCCCATAGATATCAACCAAACATGGCATATCAAGTTGCAGTAAGTAAGACCTAGGCACCTTCCCTCATATTAAGGCTGGACAAGGCACCCATTATGAGGAATAGGATCCCAAAATCCAGCGAAAGAGTTTGAGAAAGCTCTGCTCCCACTGTTAGGAGTCCCACAAGATGACCAAGTAGTTTAATTCTTAATAGCAAGAACCTGGAAATGACCTAGATGTCCTTCAACAGAAGAATGGATAAAGAAAATAAGGCATATTTACACAATGGAGTATTGCTCAGCTGTTAAAAACAATGACATCATGAAATTTGTAGGGAAATGGATGGAACTAGAAAAAAAAATCATTGTGAGTAGGGTAACCCAGACCCAGAAAGATAAGCATCGTATATACTTACTTATAAGTGGATATTAACTTGGATATTAGCTATAAAGTCAAGGATAAACATGCAGCAATCCACAAACCCAGAGAAGTTAAGTAACAAGAAGGGCTCAAGAAGGAATGCTTGGATCTCCCTGGGAAGGGGAAATAGAACAAATTAGAATAAATTTTGTTGGTGAACTGGGGGCAGGTTGGGATGGGAACAGGGAGAATCAGGTTAGGGTGGTAGTGGAAGGGGAGAGTACTGGAAGAGATGACTGAAAAATGGGGATATTTCAGGGTGAGGTAGAAACCTAGTGCAATGGAAACTCTCAGGAATCTACAAGGGTGATCTTGGCTAATACTCCTAGCAATAGGGGATACATAGCCTGAACTGGCCATCTCCTGTAACCAGGCAAGACTACCAGTGGAGGGATTGGGACACTAACCCAGCCACATAACATTTATAGTTTTTCCTGCCTACAAGATGTGCTGGGGCAATGGTGGCTGGACACATGCTCAACTATGTTCATAACAGCCTTATTCATAACAGCCAGAACCTGGAAACAACCTAGATGCCCCTCAACTGAAGAATGGATCAAGAAAATGTGGTACATATACACAATGGAGTATTGCTCATCTGTTAAAAACAATGATATCATGAAATTTGTAGGCAAACGGATGGAACTAAAAAAAATCATCCTGAGTGAGGTAACCTAGACCTAGAAAGACAAACAGGGTATGTACTCACTCATAAGTGGATATTAGATGCAAAGCAAAGAATAACCAGGCTACAATCCACAACCCCAGAGGAACTAGGTAAAGAGGAGGACCCTAAGAGAGACACACATGGATTGCCCCAGGAAGGGTAAAGGGTTAAGATCTCCTGGGTAAACTGAGAGGGCATGGTAGAGGGGAGGAGATCTGGGGTGGGAACATGAGGGATTGAGGTGGCTGAGTTTGGGGAGGGATGGAGAGGGAGAGCAATGAAAGAAATATCTTGACAGAGTGAACCAGTATGGGTTAGGGAGAAACCTGGTGCTAGGGAAATCCCCAGGAATCCACAAGAATGTCCCCAGCTAAGACTTCTAGCAGTGATGGAGAGGGTGCCTGAACTAGCCTTCCCCTGTACTCAGATTGGTAACTACCCTAACTGTCATCATAGAACCTACATCCAATGACTGATGGAAGCAGATGCAGAGACCCACAGTCAAGAACTTGGCCGAGCTCCTGAAGTTCAGGTGAAGAGAGGGAGGAGGGACTATAGGAGCTAAGGGGGGGTCAAGACCATGATGGGAAAAACCACAGAGACAGCTGACCCAAGCTAGTGGGAACTCATGGACTCTGAACTTACAGCTGGGGAGCCTGCAAGGGGAAGTTATGTGGCTTAATCTGTTTGTGGGACCTCTGGCAATGGGACCAGGACCTATCCAGGGTTCATGAACTGGCTTTTTAGAGCCCATTCTCTATGGTGGGATGCCTTACTCAGGCTTGATGCAGTGGGGAGGGGCTTAGTCCTNCNCCAACTTGGTATGCCNGACTTTGTTGACTACTCAAGGGAGGCCTTACCCACTATGAGGAGTGAATGAGAGGAGGAATGGGAAGTAGGTGGAGAGGGACAGGAGAAGGGGATGGAGGGGGAACAGTGGTTGGCATGTAAAATGAAAAAAAATTTAATGGAAAAAAGAAAGCATCTTCAACAAATGGTGCTGGTATAACTGGATGTCAACATGTAGAAGATTGCAAATAGATCCATATCTGTCTCCATGTACAAAACTCAAGTCCAAGTAGATCAAAGACCTCAACATAAATCCAGCTACACTCAACTTGATAGAAGAGAAAGTAGGAAGGACTCTTGAACCTGTCTCTTATACACATCTAGATGTGTATAAGAGAAAAGGCACTGAGAGCAACAATTAATAAATGGGACCTCTTGAAACTGAGAAGCTTTTGTAAGGCAAAGGATACGGTCAGTAAGACAAAACGACAGCCTACAGAATGGGAAAAGATCTTCACTAACCCCACATCAGACAAAGGGCTGATCTCCAAAACATATAAAGAACTCAAAAACCTAGACATCAAAAAATCTAACAATCCANTTATAAAATGGGCCACAGAGCTAAACAGAGAATTCTCAACAAAAATTTAAAAAAAGATGTGCTGGAGTAAAGGTGACACAGATATTGTGGGAGTGGACAACAGATGACTGGTCCAGGCTGAGACCCATGCCACTAGAGGGAACTCACTCTTGACACTGCCTGGAACACTAGGACCTAGAGGCTGATATCCCAGAGACCTAGGATAGAACCAAAGACAACTGGGAAAAATGTCAATGTAATGATGCCTAATGGTATTCTGCTATGCTCATAGATAGGTGCCTAGCCTAAGTGTCATCAGAGAGGCTTCATCTAGCAAATGATGGAAACAGATGCAGAGACCCACAGCCAAACATTAGGTGGACCTTGGAGAATCCTGTGGAAGAGGGGGAAGAAAGATTGTAGGAGCCAGAATAGTCAAGGACACCACAAGAAAATCCACAGAATCAACTAACCTGGGCTCATAGGGTCTCATGGAAACTGAACTGACAACCAGGGAGCTTGCATGGGACTGACCTAGACCTTCTGAATATATGTTACAGTAGCTAACTTTTCTTTTTTCTTATGGCCCTCTGAGTATCCCAATGGCTACAGAGCATTGTTTCATGGTTTATATTTCCTTAAAAAATAACAGTGTTCTCCATATTTACATGTGGTGTATCATTCAAACCTTTGTCCTCTTTTCCATATTTTTATTGTTTGAGAATTTCACATATGCATACAGTGTGGTTTGATCAACTCCATTCCCATTACCTTCCCTGTAATCCCTCCCCTACCCCTGCCATTATTTCCTCCCTATTTTGAGTATTCATTTTTAAAGCCACTTAGTCTGCTTAGTGTTGCTAGTATGTAAATATNTGTAGGGTTATTTACTGGGTCTTGGTAGCCTGTAATCAACTGAATCCTTGAAGAAACCCAGCTCTCCCTCTCTCAATAGCAATCTATTGCTAATAGCTCCTCATCCAGGATAGAACTAAATGACTACTTTTTTTCCTTCATGATGTGATTTTTTTCTGACTTGTCTTGCTNAAGTGTTGTGTATGTTGTCATAACTGCCNTGAGTTCATATATGCAATTGCTCTGTTATGTCCAGAAAACACAGTTTCACTGTCGTCTTCCACTGCCTCTAGCTCTTTTAATCTTTCTACCACTACTTCCGAAATGATTGCTGAGCCTTGAGAGAAACGGATGTGATATACATGTCCAATAAAGATGGATCACTCCAGAGTCTGATTTTCTGCATGGTGATCACTGTTGGGTCTCTGTGTTACTCATCATCTACTGCAAAAAGAAACTTCTCTGATGGGAGTTGGGAGATACACTAATCATCTGTTGGTATAACAATAGGTCATTAGGAGTTGGTTTATTACTATGTCCTTTTAGCAAAACAATAGTAGGTTCTCATCTAGGGCCCATGACCTGTCTAGTCACAAGTTCTTGGCCTTGTTAACCATGCCAAGTGTAAGTTTTATCTCATGGAGTGGGACTTAAATACAATCAGACAGTGGTTGATCACTTCGATAGCATTTGTGCGGTCATTGCTCCAGTGGATGTATCTTGCCAAGCTTATCATTATTGAAGGTGGCAGTGTTCACACCTGGGTAAGAGTGATCAGGCTTACTTCCCCAGCTAGTGTGCATAGCAGCTTTCAGCACTGTGAAAAAATATCCAGTAGTGATGATATTTCCAAGTTGGTTCCAGCTCCATTTTTCCATGTTGCATGACTCAAGTGAGTGGTGTTTTTAACAATAAGGTATTACCGTTGAGCTCTGGTGGAGCGTCCAAAGCAATGGCAATGGCCTATAATGTTTGAGAAGGTCTACAGGATCTTACTAACAACAGCTGCAAAAGAGGTAACCTACTCTTTGTGGTGGGCCTTTTATTTGATATTCCATAATTTCTAGGAGAAGTATGTGCCCTTGTCAAAGGGTAGCTACATTTAAACTCTTCTTTACTAGTTCTTTTATTTTTGAAATTACACTATAATTATAGCATTTCTGCCCCCNTTTTTTCCCTCCAAGATCTCTCATATACCACTCCTTGTTCTCTTTTATATTCATGACTTCTTTTTTCATTAATTGTTGTTATAAGCATATATGTATATGTATATACATATATATTCATAAATACAACCTGCTCAGTCTGTACAATGTTACTTGTATGCATGTTTTCAAGTCTGACCATTTGGTATTAGATAACCAATTGGTGTGCTCTTCCCTGGGAAAAACTATTTCTCCCACTCTCATCATTCCTTAGTTGTCGATAGATCTTTTAGGGCTGAGGCCTCATGGACTTTCCCCATCCACTTTGGCATTCCATTGGTGTTGTCCTTGTAAGCTCATGTTTAGGTAGTCATATTGGTGATACTTTGTATTTATAGCTTCTGATATCATTAGGAGACACAGTCTTGCTGCAAACTCCATGATCCTCTGGCTCTTACAATTTTTCCTACCCCTCTTCTGCAATGTTCCCTGAGAGCCTTAGATGGGGGAGTTGTTTTGTAGATGTATCCACAGGGACTGGTCTTCATAACTCTGAATTTTGGTTGGTTAAGGTTTTCTGTAGTGGTCTCCTTTTGTTTCAAAGAAAACTTTCCTTGATGATGAAGATAGATTCTTTTTTTTCTTCTGAGACAAGGTTTGTCTGTGTAACAGTCCTGTCTGTCCTGGAACTCACTTTGGTGGCACACACCTTTAATCCCAGCACTTGGGAGGCAGAGGCAGGCGGATCCCAGTGAGTTCAAGGCCAGACTGGTCTACAAAGAGAAGACAGATTCTCTCACAGATAATTTTCATCAACTGGATAGTTATGTGCAGAAGTCTGAAAATAGATCCTTATCTCTCACCATGCACAAAATTAAAGTTCATATAGATTGAGGATCAATGTAAGATCTGAGATCCTGAATCTGTTAGAAGAGAGAGTAGGGAATATACTTCAATTTGTAGACACAGTGAAAAGACTTCTNATCAGGACCCAAGTAGCAAAGGCATTAAGAACAATTTGATAAATGGGACCTCATGAAACAAAAATGCTTCTCTATAGAAAAGGACACTATAAGTCATGGGAAGAAGCAGCCAATTGAATGGGAAACAAAAGTTTGTCCATTTTTATTCAGTCATAAAAAGGAATAAAATCTTGACACATGCAACATCATGGGTACAAAACACGGTAAGGCCCTCAGGATGGCTCAGCAATTAAGGCTTTTTCTGCTAAGGCGGCTGACTTGAATTTCATCCTGAGACTCACTTGGGAGAGGGAGAGAACCAATCCCACCAAATTGTCCTCTGATTTCCACATACATTGTGGCATTTATGTCTACACATGCATGCAATAAATAAATTAAAAATATAAGAAGACAAAAAATTTCTCAAAGAAATCAGACCTGAAGGTCATGTATTTATTGTTCAACTAATATGAAATACTCAGGGTAGGGTATAGAATATCTAATACTATTTGATAATGGAAAATAGTGTTATGTTAGACCAGGAAGAGTAAAGACTGAATCCAAAGTTTTTGATCTGAATAACTGAGAATATGGATTTTGTTTGTTGAGATGCAGTTGACACTAGGAGGTGTAGTTTGGGCAAGATAAAAATTGAATTTTATGGATGTCATCTTTGAAAAACCCATTTGATTCTTAGGGTGACTGAAGAGTAGGTGGCTAGATACAGCTGTCTGGTATTCAGGGCAATAACCTGGACTTACCAAAAAAGGCATAGCATTTCAATGAAGGCTTGAATAAGGTGTTCAGGCTTTGGTTAGAAACAAAGTTACAAAGACTGAGCCCTAGGATGTTTCAGTCTTTGGAGCTTGGGAAGATAAATAACACCATACCTTGTTCCAACACCAGAAGTTGGAACTCTGTATGTTACAGTAATTATTTATTTGTTAGCTCTTTTTCCAATTCCATTCTGAATTCTGCTTTTTATATTCTGATGATGTCAGTAGCATTCATGATTTCATCTTCCCTGATCCTGACAATATGTAGTGTCATAGTCTTACAGTCCTTACCTGGTGCCGTTGCAACAGGCTCCCAGACCCAATTTCTGTTTCCTCGAGCTCTTCCTTCAAACCAATTACGTGCACTGCTGTGAGTTTAAGCTTCCTAAAGCAAATACAAGGTTTGTTATTCTCCTCTCAGATTTTCCAGTGGCTCCTTTTGTTAGCAAATGAGCATTATGAGGGATTTTCAGGACAACCATATCCATTTTTTAAAATAAATAATATCATACTTAATACCATCATATATCCTATACTGCATATACTAAACCTTTCCACTGTGGCATCACTCTCCTTCCTCTCTAGTCTTTTCATAAATCTTAAACATCTTTCTTGGCCCATTACACATATAGCACAAAGCTTGACTTATGTAATTTCTGTCATCACCAGCCCAAATGAAATACCTCAGGCCTCTGAGGAGGCTTTATATTAAAGTTTAATGGCCCTGTGGACTTGAGTTTATTCTGTCAGTTGAGGAGTTTTACCTCCTTCTGCCAACAGCACCTAGAGTTTCTCTTGAGAGAGGTTATTTATTATATATTCTCCTCCACGACATAGGTGGTTTTGAGGACATTTCTTTAATACAGAGATGGTCATGTTTCAGCCTTGCTCAATCAGCCCTGGAAATTCTTCAGAGTGTTCTGTTGATACAGTGGGTAGGTGAATAATTTGTTACCCTTACTGTGTTAGGGTTCTCAGCAGCCTCAATGCTAAATCATTTTACATACTTAGTTTTCTATTTGCTTAGTGTATTTTCCACCACTAGAATATGAACTCTAAAAGGGCAGGGGCATTGTATGTTTTGTTCAGTACAGTATCTTGTATGCCCAGAACACCATGTAATTATCAGTGAGTCCTTGTTAAATGATTGAGAATAATCAATACTACTAGTGTAGGTTTGTTATGGTGGTCCTTAGGAAAGGCTGGTTCATCTCTGGGGTCACAGTCTGGCATAAGGTAAATGTGGACTAGTAGTGGTAACATAACAGAGTCCATTACAGACAGTGGGGCCAAGAGTTNGCCAAAGATAGTGTTTTGACAAGATTTGTACGGTTGGACCCATCTGAACCTGGAATGACTTAATGCTTATGGAATTTGCATTCTGTGAAGCAATATGTTTAATCTTTTTACAAAACCCCAAATTCCTTTTTTCTTAAGCTGTATTTTGTTGGATCCCAGTACATGGCTTTGGGCAGTGAGTCATAGTGTAAGGAGGACTTTTAGATTCTCCATTAGAGCTGTAAGCTATCTGGGGTAAAGGACATTTTGCTCCTCCTTAGATTTCACAAAGTATTAACTCAGTAGACATTTGTCGATATTTCATAAACATCTATAAAATTAAACATATTTTCATTGGAAAAATTAAAAAATTAATTTAATTGTATAGTACTTTGAAGAGAGATATTGCTATTCCTATATAAAATGTGTCCCTCATGATGGGATGCTCCCCTACATCCTTGAAAATATAAATTTCAACAACTTAAAAACATATTTTCACTACCATATTATACATATCATACCATGATTTATATACTATAGACAGCATAATATACTAATTATATTCAAGTTTTGATTTGTTGAAATTTCATTTATCATTGTAATTGTGTGTGTATGATGTGTAAGGACAAGCACTTAGACTGTGGCATGCCTGTGCAGGCCTGAGGATGACTTTGTGGTGTTGATTCCCTCCTTCTACTTTTAGATGGCTATGAAACACAAATTGTTAGGCTTGTGTGACAAGCGCTTATCTGCTGGAATATCTCCTGGCCCCGGAGAGTTTTAAATATCAGTTCTCTGTGTGTGTGTGTGTGTGCATGTGTGTCATGGTGTAATTGTGGACTGAGGACAATTTAGTGAACTGTTTCTTTTCTATCAAATGGTTTCTGGGAATCAAACTCAGGTTGTCTAACTTAGCCATGTGTATATGTTAACACACACACACACACAGAGTGTGAAAAAAGTCCTTTAAGTGAAGAACCCAGAGCTAGGGTATGGACAACATCTTAGAGCTAGTGGGAAGCCCATGGAATGGGCCATTGCTTCTTACACTTTGACACATACAGCATCTGACACATGATAGTGACTCAAGAGTGTTGGTCAATAAAGAAGCAAAGAGAGTCCAGCTACCACCCTTGGATCATAATTACTGCAGAAAGTT
>LZPO01046269.1:0-13869 GCA_001675575.1 Neotoma lepida
GCTTCCCAGGCTCAAAACCACCTATAATTCCAGCTCTAGGGAGTCGGACACCCTTTTTTGGCCTATGACATATGCTTACACAAACATAAAAATAATCAATTTGATAGAAAAAGGAAGGTCTCTTTATTGTTAATTATTTGAGAACAAATTCATTTCCTGTAAGAATAAGTGTAGTAGGCCAAAACTTGGACCCAAATCTCTAGTTTGCAATATTTTATGCTTAGATAATTAGCAAGTCTAACAAATTTGTGGTCTCTGATTTGTTTCCTACATGCATTCTCAAGAAGTTCGGAGCTATTTGTTCTGCTGAAAACATGTTAATGAAAGTTGATAATCCCAACAAATAAAGTGCAGTACATTTTTGTATTGAGTCACTATTACTTCCTCTAAGATTATGCGTTCACCTGACTCTTTGAGATGCCTTCTGACTCCTAGCTGCTCTGGGAGACTTCCATAATAGACTTAAGTAGTTAATGATATTCTGTAGAGAGAGAGAGAACATTTCCTTGCTTAGAAATGCTACTCAGAGATGAAATTATATATCTATAATTTTATGACCATTTCATCTTGCTATGTTTCATGCTATTTGTCTAATATTTTGGTTAGCAGTGAAGCAGGTAACACTATCATTTGGTTATTTCTTAAGGTTTATGTGTGTGTGTGTGCGTGTGTGTGTGTGTGTGTGTGTCTGTCTGTCTGTCTGTGCAAGTATATGCTACATGTGTGCTGAGGCTTGTGGAGGTCAAATGAGGGTTGGATTCCCTGGATCTAGTGTTGCAAATAGTTGTGTACCCTAACATGGGTGTTGGGTACCAAACTCTGGTCCTCTGGAAAAGCAAAAATTGATTTTAATTGCTGAGCCACCTCTCCAGCCCCATATTTGATTCTTATAGTAAACTTCTGAAAAGGAGAATCCTTTATCAATGTTATGTGTTTTCCCAGGCCATTCACAAACATGCTTTGAAACAGTTTTTTAAATTACAGATTAGTCATTATAAATTCATTGTCTAGGGATTAAAGAGAGATCCAGAAACTCGCTTTAATGAAACAAGTATTAAAATGGAGAAAGAACTTGTTCTGTGACTCAATATCTATATGTCTATGCTACCAGATTGGTATAAACTTGACATTTTATAGTAGTTTACAGTTTGAGAATATTCTAATACTTTGGGCATACTCATATGCCCTGCTTGCCTTCAAGTCTCATTGACCATGTCAAAAAAACCTGATAGCTCCTCAAGGACCATCATTATTATTGTCTTAATGAAGCAGCTTCGAAAAGTCTATGCTGGATCTTTTGTAGCTCTGTGTGCTTTATGAAGTTGTATAGTGAGTTCCAGGTCTAGGTAATTCCCTGTGTGCCATAAAACTTGACCTCAGAGAGTATCTGCATGAATATCAGACACACGCTTACAAACAGTTATACTACCTTGACAACAACTCTGGACTATGCTAAGTACACTGCCCCATGACAATGCAGGCAGTATTGCTGGAAAATCCAACTGGAGCCTAGGCATCAGCATGCAGCTCCATGAGTGCTCTAAAACAGACTTACCCAAAGAAATTATTGTTCTTTTCACTGTTCACAATTTCATAGCCACATCATTGATCCTTGATAATAAAGAATTCTCTTTTTTATTCACTAAAATCAGTTTCTACAAGGAAAAATTTAAACATTATGAATTTAAAGAAGATAAGAAAAGCATGTACTGGTTGGGTTAATATTTAGATGCATGAAAAGAGGTGGATCTGGAATATATCCTTCTACTAAGGAAGAATAAATAGAATATTTTCCTTTCTTAATTGTGATTATGATTTAAAACTACTGATTTCCAAATTCTATTTATAGCTTACAAAATGTAATTTAAGATATGCACCATTTCATTAGTTTATTCATTTTTCCTTAGTGTTAGTTAATTTACCAACTCTAGCACTTCAAAGCCTCAGGCCAGAGAATGGTTACTCACCACTGAACAACTGAGTGAAGTATCCAAGGCTGCCAATAAGTCCACAGATATGGATAGCTGAGTTATGGAGCAGGAAAAGCCCTAGGAATGTATTGTGAAAAGATGACACTTTTCTAGATAAAATCATCAATTAATGAGAAAACAGTAAGATATTAGAATGGGTTTCAAGGAGAACTTAAAAAATAGAAGGCACATAAGCAAGCAGATACAAGACTGTTGTGTCTGAGGCAATAATCATGAACATCCCTAGGAAACAGTTACTCTACATCTCTGTAGATAACAGTAGTTGCTTTATCTGTATTTTGTAAGATGCAGGGTTATGATCTAGCTGTAAAATGGCATCAAGATGATATAACCAAGAAAATCACACTGGTCATTCCCTTTGTAAAATCTTCCCCAATTTTATCTTATGATATTAAAGTTATTCACAGTGTCATCTTCCCACAAAAGTTGCTCTTTAAGCAAAATCTATGAATTTTTCTTTTGATTTATTTTTATGAGAAAAGATCTGGGGAAAAATAATTAAGTTAGATATTGTAATGGTTTGAAAGAAAATGTCCCCCAAATGAATGACACTATTAGGAGGTGTGGCCTTATTGGTGTAGGTGTGGTTATGTTGGAGGAAGTATGTCACTGTGGCAGGGAGGGATTTTCATGTCTCATATGCTCAAACCATGCCAGTGTGTGGTACCACTTCCTATTGCCTGCAAAAAGATGTAGGACACTTGGCTACTTCTCCAGTTCCATGCCTCTTTGCACATCACTATGTCACACCATGATGATAATGGACTAAACCTCTATGTTGTGGAATAATCTTTTTGTACATTGTGAGATGTATCTTTGCCAAGGCACATTCTGATTGGTTTAATAAAGAGCTGGCCAATAGCTAGGCAGGAAGAGGTTAGGTGGGACTTATGGGCAGAGAAAGAAGCATGGGAGATGAGTCTAGGCACAGGAGAAATGCCAGAGAACATGGAGAGGAAACAGAAGTACAAGGTGGAAGAGAGGAAAAAGACATGAGGCAAAATATAGATTAATATAAATGGGGTAGTTTAAGTTATGAGAGCTAGTGGACAACCCTAAGCTATAAATCAAGGTTTCATAATTAATAATAAATCTCCATGTCATTGTTTGTGAGCTGGTGTCCAAAATAAAAATCTGTCTACATATGGTGTCCAGTGTGGGACCCAAATATACAAACACAGGGTCTGAGAAAGCTAAGAAAAGTTCTGGACAAGGAACTGAATGTGACTTTGTAGTCCTGCAGTCTCTCAGGCTGGCAGGTGGTTTGTGTACTGAGGTGTGGCTATTAGCTGCTGCCTGCAGGCTGGAGCCAGCTGCCAGCAGCATACACCAGCACCATGTGTTAAGCTGAGCTGTACAGCAGGTGACATGGCAGTTTAAGATTTGTCTCACATGGTCAGAGAATGCTGCAGGTGCTCATCAAAGACTGATCCAGATGGAAGAAACTTCTAAACAGGTGATAGTATGTTTAAAAAATGTACATGGACTTAGAAAAGAAAATGGGTATAGATAGTCATAGGAAAAATAGTTTATAAATAATAAAATAAAGTCTTTAAAGAGAAAATAAAATAATATAGAAAGGATCAGCCATGTAAAGATGGAAAAGACACAGGGAGTCTGGATCCTGTATGGTGTCTTGTTGATGTTAAATTTTTTGATTGCTGATGATTGAGCTACAGCTGCTGAGAAACATGGGATTGCAAGATGGACTGCTGTTAAACTAGCCTAGATATTTTATGAATGCCTTAACTTTAAAATAGAAGTCAGAAAATGCATTGCTTTTAGGAAGAGGTTATGCTTTTGTTTCCACAGAAAATGAAAGGCTGTGGATTCATTCAAAGTTTGTGGAGATCAGATTTGATCAGGGGAGACCCCCTGAAGATCCTAGCTTACAGACGTAAAGAAATAAACCTAGAAAAACTACAAGACAAGTGATGTATATTTTACCTGCTCAAACATTAAAAAAAGTCATCTTTGGTTGGCTTGTGTACAATGCATAGTACATATTTGTGTTAATGCAGATATGTATGTTACCTTTGAAAGTTTATGTGTTTTCAGAGCAAGGGGAACCAAATACCAATGAAAACGGATGGCCCAGGTGATTCAGCCTCTCAAGGTGCCTCTGTTGCAGTTTCCTCAGAGTTCTACATCCAGAACAGCTTCAAGGCTGCTGGCTAAGATGGTCCAGTCTCACAGACTATTCTAGCCAAGACTGCCAATAAGTCTTGTACTTTCCTATTTCACAGAGACTGAACAACAAATGTTATGCATAGTTTTCCCAGGACTTGACCATTATCTCAATTTTCTCAGGTCCCCTAAAGATATCATCACCCAAAGACAACAGGAAGCAGTGTAGAGAACACAATACTCAATTCTCAAAAGGTGGAGTGGGTGGTTTTTAGTCATTTGGTGGGTTATGGATGTTTTTCATCATCTGAGGTGGTTGGCTACAAATTGTGGCTGGTCATAGCCAGGGAGAAAACTAAATAAAGGAGATTAGGTTAAGGAATCTCTTTCTATAGGGAAAAGGGGGATATAGTAAAGAAATAAGAGGATAAAAGGACAGATTATTTAATCTACTTTTAAAATAAAAAAACAACTACTAGTCTCAAAAATTTCACATTGGTATGGATTATTATATATTGATACAAATTTAAGGCTATTTTTGTTATACTATATGTGTTTCTACTCTTGTTTAAGGTGTTATACCTATGTAGCTCATTTAAAAATGTAATGTAAAGTTTTAGTCCTTAAAACTAATAAGATAATAAAGAAAGACAGATTAATAGTCATTTATAACAATGAAACTTATAGTCATGTTAGGTATGTTTTCAAGGTCATACAGAGATGTGTTTTAAATAAATATATGATCTTCAAACATTTCAAAGACCTACAGAATATGGCATTTAAATGTTTTAATAACATAAGGCTTTGCATGACAGTGAGACACATCTGCTCCTGGCAGCACCAATCTATTTCAAAAAAGGATGATGGGCATCAAAAACTTCTATATGGAGTTGCCTTTCATTTGTGGCAAGATTAGCCACTGGACAAAGAACCTTCCCTGCCTTGACTGCTGACAGTATGCTGTCCAAATTGTACAACAGGACACAAAAGAAGACAACTGCCAAACTTTGCCAAGACAAGGTAAAAATAGTCCTTCAAAATTCATGCTTCACAGAAAAGTCTGTCAGATATTCTTGGACTGTAGGAGAAGATGGATGCCCCAANGTTCCAGAGGAACCTTAGTTGACTGTTCAGACAGCCAGTTTTTTCTGTCATTTCTATAGTTTTGGAAGTTGTATGCTCTGCACTTCTTGTTTACTCAGGTAATATTATATCCTTCTCAGGTCTCTGATGGAGTTGAATATTGGATAGTTATAGTTTTACAATTACCTTGTTTTCCTTGTAACCAAACAGTTTTCCTTGTTACCAAAATCAGAAAGAAACTCACAAAAGAGATGTAAATTGTATAAAGTTGAGAGATATAAAAGCTTAAATTGTTTATCTAAGAAAATGTTTTGAGGTCTAAAAAATTAATTTTGGTTTGATAATACAAATTAGGATAGAGAGTGAATTAGGTACAAAACTATGGACTTACCAAGATGGAATAGATAATGGGGTATTTTCTCTGAATTTGCCAAATACAAATGGACTGGATATTGTGAAGATAATTCTTACCTGATAATTGTTCTTATTAAATATAGTTTTACTGCGATAGAGTTAAAACTTTTTTATTTAGACAAAAAGGAGGAAATGTTGTGAAATAATCTTTTTGTGCACTGTAAAGATGTGTCTGTGCACCTTCTGATTGGTTTAATAAAAAACTGGATGGTCAATAACTAGGCAGGAAGAGGTCAGGCAGGACTTCTGGGGAGAGAGAGAAGAATGGGAGATGAATCTAGGCATGAGGAAGATGCCAGAGGACACAGAGAGGAAACAGAAGGTGAGAGATGGAAGAGAGATAAAAAGCCACCAGGCAAAACATGGATTAATATAAATGGATTAATTTCAATTATAAAGGGCTAGTGGGACAAGCTTAAGGTATAGTTGAGCTTTCATAATTAATAATAAGGCTCCATGTCATTTTTTGTGAGCTAGTGGCCCAAAGAAAAAAACCTAACTAAACCTCAGAAAATATAAACCACCCCAATTAAATGTTTTTCCTTTATAAGAGTTATGGTCATGGTGTNTCTTCACAGCAATAGAAACCCTAACTAAGACACAAGTTGGTACCAGGACTGGGGTATTGCTATGATAAGCCTGACCATGTTTTTGTTTGGTGGAATTTGGACTTTGGTCCTTTGGATTAGGAAAGCAGTGGAATACTTTAAGCGCTGCTCAATGGGCCACACTCATAAGAGCATGGAAGACAATGGTCCTGAGAATGATTTGAACTGTAGGGGGCTGGCTCAAAGGAGAAGAATTTAATATGTTGCCTAGAGAATATTCTTGTGATATTTTGGGGAAGAAAGTGGCTGCCTTTTGCCTTTGTCCAAAGAGTCTGCCTGAGGTTAAAGTGAAGAGTTAAGATTAATTCCCCTGGCAATGGAAATCTCAAAACAGTCTAGTACAGACTATTGTGTAGTTATTAGTGGTAACTCTAATGAAGATTTATAATGAAAAGGAGCAAGCTGAGCAGGGTAAATCACAAAATGTAAAATTTAAGGAGAAAATGAACACCAGGAATTGGAAT
This sequence comes from Neotoma lepida, assembly GCA_001675575.1. NCBI lineage: Eukaryota > Metazoa > Chordata > Mammalia > Rodentia > Cricetidae > Neotoma > Neotoma lepida. The sequence continues at coordinate 6,688 of LZPO01046269.1, forward strand.
GGAACTAAATCCTGGGGTCAAGGAGATAAACAGATTAAGAAATGGAATAAAGGGAGTGGTGACCTCAGGGCAAGATCCCACTCTGCTAAGTTTCCAACTTGTGGAAAGGAATTAAAGAAAAGCTTAAAGCCAGGTGTAGTGGTGCATGCTTTTAACCCCAGCACTCCAGAGGCAGTGGCTAATGGATCTCTGAGTTTGAGGCTAGCCTGGTCTATAGAGCAAGTTCAAGGACAGCCAAGCTTAAGCATTGAAGGTAATCATCAAAAACAGAAAGCTGGTGAAGATGTAATTGAACAAGGGGAGGCATGTTCCAGCCCCAGCAAGCAGCAGAACTTGGTAGCTTCAGGCACGTGGTTCTGGATTTAGAGTTAAGGATAGAAGAAAGGTTATGGAATTTCCCCCCATGACTTAGGAAAGTCACTGAGGCCAGGCATGTGTCAGGGGTGTTCCTGAATGGAGGTCTACTGAGGACATTGCATGAAGCTGTGAAGTTGAAACCTGGATTGCCTTGGAGACCCCAAGATGTTAGAGATACCAGAGTTGTGGGATACCTCCTGAGGAAAGTTGCTAACAGTGAGTGGAACCAGCCCAAGAGAGAGAAGTGTGTTGCAGTCAACAAAGCTGAAAGGAGCTGTAGATCTGAAGAGTGTTTTGACATCAGACGTGGAGATGCAGAGTTTGGAGTTTCTCCAGCTGGTTTTTGGTCTTGCTTTGGTCCAGTATTTCCTCACTATGCTCTCTTCCTTACATTTTGGAATAGTAATGTATATCCTATGCCATTATATATTGGGAGTATGTGGTCTGTTTTTTATTTTGATTTTATAGGGTATTACATTTAGGAGACTACATGAATCTCAGAAGAGACTTTGAACTTTTGACTTTTAAATAAGTTTAGATTGTTATAGACTACGGAGTGTTTTTAAGTTGGACTGAATGCATTTTTACATTATGATATCGCTACAAGCCTTTGGGGACCAGGGAATGGAATGTGGTGGTTTGTAAGAAAATCCCCCATAAAGGTATTGGCACTATTAGGAGGTGTGGCCTATTGTAGTAGATGTGGTCTTATTGGAGTAAGTATGTTACTGTGGAGGCAGGCTTTGATGTCTCATATATTCTCAAGCCACGCCAGTGTCTGGGACCACTTCTTGTTGCCTGTAAAAACTTGTAGGACACTCTACTTCTCTGACTCCATGTCTGCCTGCACACCACCATGTTGCACCATGATGATAATGGACTAAATCTCTGAAAATGTAAGCCACCCCAATTAAATGTTTTTCCTTTTAAAGAGTTGTCATGGTCATGGTGTCTCTTCATAGCAACAGAAACTCTAACTAAGACAAATAAAACCTGTAATTTTAAGGCACTTGGTAAGAACAGTGACTCTAGGCTGAATAAAATATACCCCTCTGCTGCATTAGCTGGAGATACCAGGAAGTCACTATGAAGTACAGGCAATGTAGGATATTGGATTAGTTACTTTTTTATTGCTGAGACAAAATACTATCACCAAAAGCAACTCAAGGAAGAGAGGGTTAATTTTGGCTTTCTATTCCAGAGGGTTAGATTCCATAATGCTGTGAAAGTCATAGTACAGCATCAGGAGCAAGCGGCTGGATGGTCACATTTTAACTGCACATAGGAAGCAGAAAAAGGAGGGTTTATATTCTTGCCCTACTTCCTGTGTGTCAGAAATCTAAACTCTCAAAGCCTACCCCTAGCAAGGCTCCATCTCCTAAAGTTTCTGTAACCTTCCCAAACAGCTCCACTAGCTGGAAACGAGGGGTTCAAATACATATCTGTGGTGGGGTAGTGGTGGGTGGCATTTCTCATCTAAACTGTGGTGAATGCATAGCTTGAAGGACAATCTTAACTGATGCTGATAGTTCCTCTAGTTTAAGAATTGGCTTAGCCTATTTGCAACTTTTAAAGTGTGTGTGTGTGTGTGTGTGGAGAGAGAGAGAGAGAGAGAGAGAGAGAGAGAGAGAGAGAGAGAGAGGATAGTATACAAGTGGAGGCCAGAGGACTTTTCAGAGGCTCACCTTCTACCTCTTATAGACCCTGTCTCTTCTGTTGCTTCTGATGCCACTGGCTATTGTGCTGCACACTCAAAGCCAGCAGCCAGCTGGCCCGATAGTTTCTGAATAGTTCACCTGTTACTACTGCCTGTCTCACCATAGGAGCACTGCATGGAGCTCTTTCATCATTTTCAGAGATACAGCTAAGGTAGCCAGGCTTGCACAGCTAAAGCTTGCACCCACAGAGCCATCTCTCCTGCCTTAAATTAGTTTGGGTGTTTTGGGGTTTTTTTAATGTTAATTCTTTCTTTTTTCCTCTAAAGTGTATCACTGCCAAGAAGAAAGCTGACGAATGAAATAAACATTTTAGGGGCTTTAAATATTTATAGTACAAACTATTAAATTATAACTATGGATTATAAACTAACCCATTGAGATTCATACCCTTACACCCACGGACCTTGAACACCAAAGTGGAAGAGCCAGGGAACTGATTTTTCTCTGATATAATTTTTTGACATTTCTATTTGGTCATACTGCACTGTTCCCTCAGAAGGCCTCTCTGTCCAGTCAGATAGCCAGAGACAGTCTTTAGTACACAGTTCTTAAAACTAAGTAACATCCCATTTGTGGAACTACAACCCTTTCTGTAAAGGCTGCTTACTGGTTTCAAGCAAATGGGGAAAAGTTTAATAATAGAGAAGGAACTTATAAGTACGTTGTTTTTCTTGGGCACATTGTGTATGCTGGAAAGTTAATGCTGTTTTTAAAGTTAATTCATGATAATTGAACTGAAGTGCTCTGAAATTGCCGTTAGAGTCTATTTATGAACCCCGTGCCCTCTTTGTCAGTTCAGTAAAAGCACCATTCAGCAAGAGGAAGGAGAGAGAGATGGCTGCATGGTGTGCACTTAGCCACACAAGCATCCTTTCTCCTAAAGTATCTGTTTCTCTAAGTGCTTTTTTTCTTTTAATCTGTCCACCTTATTGCACCAGCTGGCCTGTTCGGCCCATTAACACTGCACTTTGAGGATGGGGAAGGGCTGATAAAATGTATGTTAGTATTGTGTCACCATGGCTCACATGTGCTGCTCTGAGGTGTGCCAGTGTTGATCAGGTGGGCAGCAGCAGGAGTATACATGGGACAGTGGATTAAATACACAGCTACAATTGAAGGTTCACACTGACAGACATTTGAAATATAATGCCCTATATGAGTATACTAGGACTACGTCTTTTTTCACAAAGTGTTACACTTCAACCTAGTAGTTCCATTGTATGGTAACAAAAAGTCACAAACTTTCTGTCCAACAATTGCATATTAATGAAATGGCATTCTATTCAAATGAGGACATACTAAGTAGCCATTTAAAATATGTCACCAAATAATATTAAACTTTGTGGAAAATTATCTACAAAGAATTGGGTGACAAAGAAACTATGCTACTACCATAGCATAGTTTTTAAAAGTTCATTTCTCCATATGAAAGAATAAAAATATCAACAGTAATTGTTGCTAATGAGATTTGAAATGTTTACTATTTACTTATGTCCTATTATATTTAATAATTATAAATTATAAGGAAGTTATAAGAAAATTATAAAAAACCTCTAAATTTGTAACAGTGTATGTGTCTATCAAAGAAGTCATGTTTGCATATAAAAGAGAATGAGGAGGGCTAGAGAGACGGCCTTGTGAGTGAAAGTGCTTGCTTCATGCTAGAGGACCTGAGTCCATTTCCTGGGACTCATGTGATGGAAAAAGAGAACCAACATCTATTAGATATCTGTGGCTGGAGTTTTCTTTGGGCTGCCAACCAGCTCCCAAATACAGACACAGACACTTATTATTAATTATAAAAGCTCAGCCTTTGGCTTATGCTTGTCCCACTAGCTCTTATAATATAGTTTAACTTGTTTCTATTCATCTACAGTTTGCCTCAGGGCCTTTTCCCTTTCTTTCATTCTTCATGTCCTGCATTCCTGCTTTCTCCATGTATGTCTAGGTAGCTGGCCCCTGGCATCTCCTTCTGTCTCTGTCAAGCCTAGATTCCTCCTCCTACTTACTCTCTCTGTCTGGAAGTTCTGCCTATACCTCTTGCCTAGCTATTGGCTGTTTAGCTTGTTATTAGACCAATCAAGTGCCTTAGGCAGTCAAGGTAAACAAATGCAATACATCTTTACGTAGTTAAACTAATATTCCACAACAGTTATCTTCTGAACCTCCCCACACACTAAAATAAGACAGTTAAAAAGTAAGTTAAGAAGTTGGACAGGTTCACTCTAGAGCTTTTGTTAGCAATCCTTCAGCTACATCACATTGACCCTGGAGCCAGGGTTTCCTGGATCATCTTGGTCCTAGAATCAGAGAATCTGGAGTTTTAGTTAAAAAACAAACTAACTTTAAGAGAGAAGCATGCAGTAACCATGAAACCATCTTAATGATAAAAATGAGCACTCCAGCCTGGGCTACTAAGTGAGTTCCAGGAAAGGCGCCAAAGCTACACAGAGAAACCCTGTCTCGAAAAACAACAACAACAACAACAACAACAAAAGAGCACTCCTTGGGGGTTAGTGAACACCTAAATATTTATGGACTTTAAAGGACATTTTGTTCTGAAAATAAAACCTAGTTTCAATAATTTGGAGGTCATCCATGGTGTACATTCCTATGTATAAAACTATTGTGGGTTTTTGTTGTAAAAAGCTTATATTTCATGAATGGAGAGAAAATCATAGGAATCAAAGGATTTAAGGCTTGTGGGGAGATTTTGAACTTTCTAAGCTCTCAGCTGGCTCAGCTTCTTTGTACTGCTGTCTTATTAACACTATTACATGGTGTTAGTGTGCATAGGCTCGTGGTTCTCCACACACTTGGTGGAATATGAAAACTTTTCTGACTTTGCTTGTTTGTTTCTTATCTGCAAATTGAAGAAAATAAGTATAAATACCTATTTGAGTTTTTAAATAAAAGCAGTACTTAAAGTATCCAAGAAAACTGTTAACCAAAGAGCAAAGTCAATGAATTTAGCACTGTATTCATTCAAATTAGGAATCCCCTTGGCAATTCAAAATTATTTACTGAAAAGGCTAATGGCTTCAAAAGTAGCCATTTTGGACAATGAATTCACAGCAGGAAGAAAAAAGCTAAAGCAGGTGCTCTTCCATAGAACTCAGGAAGTATCATGGGCTCAGCTATTTCATTTAATACCAAAGGACCATGGAGTACTGAGTTTTCAAATCTCTCTCATTTGTTTGGGTTCATATTTGACTTTGATAAGTTCACATGCACAGTGCTTCTCTTAGCTGGAAAGCAAGTCAAGTTTGCAGCCTGGCAACTTCATATTAGTAGGTTAACTTGATTGGCAGACATTCTCAGGCAGCGTTCCAGAGGTGGAATAACAGGTCTGCTGCAATTAAAGACTGAACTACTGAATAAGGCAACTGTGTGGGAATTTCATCACCATGACATCTATTTGACTTCCATAATCAGTACTTCAGGAAAAAAAAATTGTGGCTCTTTTGAAAGGAATAATTGTTGTAGGGGAAGGAAAATGCTAAAACAGTCCCAGGAAATTCATTCTGGAAGGTGTTGTGCAAATAGTAGTCTCTGTGAAGAGTGACTCACCTTTAAACAGTCTGGAAGAGTCTGAATGGCGACTGTGAGTTCAGGCTTCATCCAAAAGTTTAGTCAGTGTAGATATGGGCTCGCCACTCTCCAGGACAGTGTGGTGACTAAGACACATTTGCCAGGGCAGACGACTATGGGATCCAAAGCTTTCATTCAGCTTACCGAGCAGGATCTTACTTTCAAACATATTTCTTTTGTTTTCAAATCAGTTCACCCTAGATTTTCTTGTACCTGTTTCTAAGTCACACTAGTACTGAATGATTCTTGCTACTAGGAAGAACAATTGTTCTACCAAGCATTATTGATAAGAAAATAGCACTTCTAGTAGTTATAAAGACCTTTCAACACACAAGTTTTGACTGGGTTAAGAGCACTGTGAGTTTTTCAGACTGATTACAGCACATAGGAATGGCCACTACTGAACATATGGTACTGTTCATTTTATAGAATACTATCATTCAGATGTTTTTAAATAGCAGGGTGATGAACACATGGCTAGTTAGTGCAACTTTTTGTAGATAACTGTTCACTTATTCTCTTGCTTGCTTAGCAGGCCTTGTAAATAATCTCTGGAAATTGCTATAATGTACAATGCATACATAGTTGCTTTTATGAAATTATCTAGCCTTCCTGCAATCCATTAAAATTTCTACTCAGCAAATTATTATCATAAAACATGATATTGCTTAAACTTCAGTCTTATGGACTATAGTTTGAAGAACATGATATTCTCTAATGTTCAATTATAATTGTATTTTTTTCCTCACTAGTTGTAATGTTTTAAAGATAGCCTTGAATACTACAAGCTGTAGAATTGGTACTTATTTTGGTCATGTAGTCATATTACTGACTATTTTAAGTGTCATGAAGTAAAAAGCCTATGATGTCAGTGTAGGTAGAAGACAACGTGGGATTCAATTTCACTCTCTCTGCTCCTGGGAATTGTTGCCACAAGACACCATAAACCAACTGAAATGTGCAGATGTGCATTTGTGTATTGTTGTAGCTGTTAAAATTATCACAGTTTTCAGGTGAAAACCACTATCCATGTATGATCTTACAGTTTTGGAAGTGAGAAATCAAAAAAGTTGGATAATGTCTACCATTAAAGTTGGAATTTGAAATGTCCCTTATAGGTTTGTTTTCTGAGAGCTTCTTTTCTCAGCTACCACCACCATTTGGAGGAGGACATAGCTAGGGCGTCACCAGTGGAAAGCTTTTGAAGATTATCTGGAATCTAGCTTTAGCCATTCTGCCTCCTAATCTGCTACCATAAGAGGAGTCCTGCTTCCACCACCAAGCCAGAACCTAGATNGAGTGTGCCACATCTACAATCCCAGCACTCTTAGAGTGAAGTGGGAGGTGGAGAGAGAAGAACCAGGCAGCTAGCTAGGAATAACAGTGCAGTAAGGTAGGCTCTGCATTAATAAGGTCAAAGGCAAGAACTAGCTTCCAGAATTGTCCTGTGACTACCATGTACACAACATGGCATACAAGCACCAACAGTCACACACACACACACACACACACACAC